>JADBJO010003350.1:107758-112758 GCA_016801955.1 Conus betulinus | reverse complement strand
ACGGCGGAGACCGCTATGATAGGGCCTGGCTTAGCTGTCATCCGGTCCCGGTCGTCTTATCTGCAGGATCGGAAATGAAACGCACCGAACCACCTCGATAGGGCGTGTTGGGGAAGGGGAGGGAGGTGTTTTGTTGCAGCGGTTTGTGCCCCTGACGATAAACGTCCCATTATGGTGCGGGCACTTGCAAGATTGGAGCGTGCACAAAGAAGGGAGAGTGGATGAGTGAGCGGAAGGGGAGGGGGGGAGGGGGAGGGCGTAGAAGGAGGAGAGAGGATGTAGGAGGGGGATCAGGGGAAGGATGATGATGAGAAGGTTGAGGGGAGGGAGTTTCTCTCTGCGTTCACAATGGCCGGGTAACTCTCTTGAAAGATCAGGAGAACAGTGCGTTATGCTATAAGTTGATTCAACCAGCTCTTCTCTGCGCGCATACAAGTCAAAGTCAAGTCAGGTCAAGTCAAAATGACTTTATTATCTCAAAAACGAGTAATTAAAACAAGGCGAAACAGTTAAAATTATACGCACAAGTCAGGTCAAGTCAAAATGACTATTATCTCAAAAACGAGTAATTAAACCAGGCGAAACAGTTGAATTACACACAAAGAGGGAACAGTACATGAAATAATCCATGAAGAATTCTGTTACATTACACACAAACAGGGGACAGAACATGAAATAATCGATGAAGAATTCTGTTAAATTACACGCAAACAGGGATCATTACATGAAATAACCCATGAACAATTCTGTTAAATTACACGCAAACAGGGTACAGTACTTGAAATGATCCATGAAGAATTCTGTTAAATTACACGCAAACAGGGGACATTACATGAAATAATCCATGAACAATTCTGTTAAATTTACACGCGAAGAGGGAACAGCATATGAAATGATCCATGAACAATTCTCTGACACAAAAATGACCTTACACTGCACCCACGTCACTCCACCTGCATACATAAATCCCAAGATCTTTGACAACATCATGACGTTAGCATTGTATGTTTGAAAGAAGACTAAATCATTGAAGATTAAACAATACAACATACAGGGTTACAAAAAACATAGAGTAGACCATACAAGATCCGTTAGACAAATAGCCGTAAGATGCTAACAGTGACCACAGCAGAGCAGGAATTGAAAACGTGTCATACAAGTTCTTTTTGCTACATACAGCGATACGTCAATCACGGCCATCGTTAGCTAGGTCCTAAGGGAGCTGGGGTGGGGGGGGGGGGGGGGGGGGGGGGGGAGGCTGGCAGCGCTACGTTTTGCTTTGTCTTTCAGTTCTGGAATGGAGACCTCTATGTTGGTGCTGAGAAACGGAATGGCGGAAAGTGCACCCGGGTGGAATAACGATTGCATACTGAATATTATTATGATTATTATTGTTAGTAGTAGTAGTAGTAGTAGTAGTAGTAGTAACAGTATCTTATCATTATCATTATTACTTTTTCTATTATTGATACCATTATTATTATTATTATCGTTGTTGTTGTTATTGTTATTATCATATAATCATTATTATATTACTTTGATTATTTTTATTATCATTATTATTATATTATTATTGTCATCATCATCATCAGTAGTAGTAGTAGCAGCAGTAGTAGTAATAGTGGTAGTAGTAGTAGTAGTAGTATGATTATTGTTATTATTAACTACCATCATTATCATTACCATTATCATCACCATTATCATCGCCACTAACACTGTTGCCACCACAACCCTGCTGTTCGGCAGTCCTCTATCCCTTCTCCTTTCTCCTCATCTGTGTGTTTAGCCACTATTAACACTATAACTACTATCGTCATGTCATTACCAAAGTGGTAGTAGTAACCCTCTCTTTTTTAAATATATATCTTTTAATGTTTTCAATTTTCATCATTATCACTGCTATCATTATTATTGCTATCATCTTTATTATCTTATCTCGCATTGCGTCCTTCCCAAAGGCCGAATTCAAGAAGATAATAAGGGATTGCTCGTTCTTCGTTTTCCTTGTCCTGAATGTTGTTTATCTTGCCTGAAGAAGACCTATGAGGTCGAAACGCGTCGCGGTTTTGTCTTGTGATTCGTTTGTCTTCTTTTGTCTGGTGGATTAACAGCAATTTCTTTTTTTTTTTAAATGTGCATACCGAAGTTCATACGAACGGTGTTTACTTTGTCTTGTCTCTGTTTTCGTTTTTGTTCTGTTTTGTTTTCTTTGTTATTAAAGCGTGACACGAGGGGAGAGGGGGGAAGAAGGGGGGGGGGGTGCAGCTGTACAGGACTAACAAACTGATCTACTGCACCATCCATAAGTGACCACGCTCAGTAGAGTGGTAAGACTCCTACGGTCAACAAAAACTGAGAGAATTCTTTAAATATTACGAGCAACATTCCCCCCCCCCCTCCCCTTTTTTCTCTGTCTTTGCTGTCTCAACATCTCTTGTAACCCACTTTCCTCCATCCCCATTCCTCTCGCCCCTCTCCCGGTCAGAGGAGACACCCCTTACACACTGTTGCCAAGTCGTGTTGATGGTATTCAGAGGTGCCGGTTCTGATCCAACACAGTCAGGACACCACCCACAAAGCCATCGCACTGACGACAATAAGTGCGTAGTCGCGAAGCCCGAATGAAAGAGTGCTCTCCCTTCCTGAGAGCGCCACCACGTCTGTCCAGCGACAGCTTCGGTGGGCGTGCCAATTCCGATGAACTTCGACACAAACTCACCTTTCAGCACGCACGGACAGACGCTTTGAAACGGAAGGTCTGCAAGCGACGTCTGCTAAAGAAGCTTTAGAATTATCCGCCAGTTTCAATAGACTTTATACTGACCAATCAGAACGCAGTTTAGTACAGATGCGGGATGACTCTTTAACGTCTGATTTAGAAAGAGAGATGTTAGTTACCGCCAAGGACACAGACAGAGTACAGGACAAGACACAGTGCATTTCGACCTCTTGGGTCTTCGTCAGGCGAAAGCAAATAACATTTAGGACAGTGAAAACGAAGAATGAGAAACCACTTATCTTCTCATGTTCGCTGCACAATCAAAATATTACGTCTGTTATCACGTCAGAGTAGAGTCAGAGTAGATTTAACAAAACCGCCTTCAGCCAATCCAGCAGACCGATCGCCAACGATGGCCTGTTTCGGCTCACGCTGAGCAATGTTTGTTCTCGCCTCATTTTAATGCATTCGAGTTTCAGATGTTGTGTATTGTGTGTTTGTTTCTATTTGGACTTTTTCGGCAAGGCGGCAAGACTGTTTCAATCTTCTTGTCATAAATTCACTCATCATCCTAACAACTGCTCAGAAAAAAAAAATGACGCATCAGGAAGAACAGTATTAATCAAGTCTGTTATGAAAACATTTCTGCCTTCTACACATCCATTTAGCGCCCACTTTGAGGTTTCAGTGTCTTGTTTGTCTTGCCTGAAAAAGACCAGAGAGAAGTCGAAACGCGTCGTGCTTATGTTGTAATTTGTTTCCTTCGTTTGGCGGCATAGTAATTTTTTCTTTTGATTTTGTTTCAAATTTCCGCCTGTAGTCACCTCACTTTGAAACTAACCTTTTTTTTTTCTAAATTTTAATTTGCAAATTTTCAACTCGCCTCAGCAAGACGAGCAATACACTCCATACCGTTAACTTCGTGACCGGAAAGTGAGTTTCCCCGACGTCTGTCGAAACGGCGCTGTCCGCAAGTCCACGCCAGGCCTAGTGAAGCCTGCTTGCTGCAGTTGGCTGTGGCCCGCAGGCCACAATGAGGATTGTGCACCAAATCACTGTATAGTCCATATCAGCGTTTTGAGGCCTACGCAAGTTGAGCCAGCATTTGATTTGATCAAAAGAACAACTCCCCACCAATCATTTCTCTTGTTTGGGGGGAATTTCCTCCGATGAAATCACGTACAATCTTCAAAGAATGACCTCCCGCTTTGTAGACGTCACATTTCAGGCCTTTGCACTCACCCGTGACCCTATCTTTGCGCCCGGTGGAAGCCCCCCTCACCCCACCCCCACCCCCCCTATAGTTCCCATTTCTTTGATTCTAATTAGTCTGCTAGGAACCACCTGGTTTGTACCTTGATGGCCATATGAAAAAAAAAAAAACAAACAAACAAACACAAACAAACAAACGCGAGGAGAATCAAAACTTACAAAACACGATAAAAGTTCTCAGAACAATCTGCCATATGAAAAAATCAAAAACAAACAACCAAACAAACCGAGGAGAATCAAACTTACAGACACGATAAAAGTTCTCAGAACAATCTAATTGCGCCAGTCTATAAACAGTCGACTCCTTAATGAGCGCGACGAGGCTGGGCGCATTAATCTTTGGTGTGTGCAGCCTGTGTCCCTTACTACGGGCCCTACATCTGAGTCGAGGACTGATTGATTAAAGTGAAGAGGTCAACCTTATGGAAGGTCTGCCCACACCAAACCCAGTGCGTTTCTAGTTATTAGCTCGATCTCCCACGAAACTACAGACTCATCGACACGTCTGAATCAACACCCCCCCCCCCTCCCCCTCGTCCTCCTCCCACTACTACCACTACCGCCGAAGCTTACCACGAGCAACGAGATCGTTATGATGAATAACTGCCACGACCTTCACCAGTGCAAGCAACAACGCCACAAAACATCTCGCTGCGTTGCCAGGGTCGTATGAAAGACAGTTGAGATTGAAGGGGGGGGGGGGGGGGGGGGGGGAGGAGGCTGGGGAGGGGATAAAGGCGGTTGTGGGTGGTGGTAATAGTGGTGGAGGTGGTGCTGGTGCTGGTGGAGGCGGGAGAGAGGTGTGTGTGTGGGGGGGGGGGGGGGGAGGGAGGGAGATATAAATGGTTCAGGAGGGGGGATGGGGAGTGGGGGGGGGGGGGGGAGGAATCGGGAGACAAATAACATCAGGAAAGGCGAAAAAAAAAAAACGAGAGAGAGAGAGAGAGAGAGAGAGAGAGAGAGAGGCGGCGGAGGGGAGAGAGAACAGGGAGTGGTGAGGGGAGAGGAT
>JADBJO010003350.1:95258-97758 GCA_016801955.1 Conus betulinus | reverse complement strand
GTGTGAGAAAGAGAGAGGAAGGCATGTCCACATTAAGCATGTGTGTGTGTGTGTGTGTGTGTGTGTGTGTGTGTGTGTGTGTGTGTGTGTGTGTGTGGTGTTTGTGTGTATGTATGTCTTTTGTGTGTGTGTGTCTGTCTGCGTGTGTGTGTGTGTGCTCGCGCGCCCGCGCGCGTTTTGTGGTGTGTGTGTGTGTGTGTGTGTGTGTGTGTGTGTGTTATTGATAGCTGCATTGGTCCTGTACATCCTACTGATGTCGTCAGCGCTGTTCCACTGATTCTCACTCTTTGTTTGTCTTTGTGTTTGTCTGTCTGTCTGTCCGAGTCTGCAGCCGTGTCACTGGCGCCCTCTTTCACCCACTCCCCCACCTTCCCCTCCCTCTCCCCCGCTCCCCCGCTCCCTTTTCCTTGCTCTCCTCTACACACACACCCTTCACCACTCACCCCCCTCCCTCCACTCCCTTCTGTCCCCTTCTTTCCCATCCCCACCCCCCCCCTTCCCATCCTCTCCCCCCTTTCCTCCTCTCCTCCTTTTCCTCCTCATCTTTCTTTTTCTTTCTTTTCCACCTTCTTCATAACGCAGCAGACATTCTTCAATTGATCTATCTGCATACATCCATCCATTAATATAGAATCCATTAATCCAGTCATATCATCATTCCTTCATTCATTCGTACTTTTATTCACTTTTGTTTTCATTTCTTTGTTTGTTCGGTTTTTGTTGTTTGTTTGTTTGTGTGTTTCTTTGTACTGTGTGTGTCGAAAAAGAAAAAAAAAAAAGAAACATTTAGAAAGTCAAACATCTCTACATGCAGAAACAAGCGCAGAAATTAACAACGAGTCGGCCTCCGTGACAGCTGATGTATAATCAACCGCTTGAGTGACAGATACGGAAACCGACAAACTATTTTTTTTCCAAGTAGTGCACCAACAGTGGAAGTGCAGACTGCACGTGTTTTGTGTGTGCTTTTTTTTTTTTAATTATTGCACTTGTTTCCACCATCCAGCAGGAACAGTGAGAGTGAACGATGGTCACATGTCATCCCCCGCCACTGTCACCGTCTGTCTCACTCACCACCATACCAGGCTGCCTTCCAAAAGCGCGCAGTGATACAAGGTTTCAAAACCGCGCATGACTTTTTTTTTTTTTCTCCTTATTTTGGTTTTGTTTATTTCTTTGTTTTGTTGTTGTTGTTTTTGTTTTCCTGGTTTGGTTGGTTAGTTGTTTTGTTTTTTGTGTTTGTTTGTTTTGTTGTTGTTGTTTTTCCCCTCCAACCTCCTATTTCGCGCTTTTTTTCTGTTTTTTTTTTTTTTTTTTTTTTTTTTTTTTTTGTGAGGCCTTCACACTCCATTTTTCCCACACTTTGTCTTTCTTCTTCTTCTTCTTCTTCTTCTTCTCTCTTCTATCTCTTTCTTCTCTTTTCTTCTTCTTTCTTTTCTTCTTCTTCTTCTTCTTTCTTTCTTCTTCTTCTTCTTTCTTCTTCTTCTTCTTTCTTCTTCTCCACTGACTCTTGCTCACCACGCTGATCGGTGTGTTCTGTATACCCGATGGACAGTGGAATGCAAAGCTTAATGTTTTGGCGTATGATACACAGCGTCTGGGGTTATCATTATTAATTTTTTATGTTTTGGTGACATTGTCATCCTATTTGTATGTGACCACAGCAACACACACCACACACACACACGCAAACGCACGCACGCGTCGCTCGCTCGCTCGCTCGCACACTCGCACGCCCAAGCTCGCACGCACGCAACACACACACACACACACGCGCGCGCGCGCGCGCACACTGCACGCACGCACGCACGCGCTCGCACGCACGCACGCACGCACAACACACACACATACACACACGCCACGCACGCACGCGCGCCTCGCTGCGACGCACGCACACACACACACACGCACGCAAGCACATGCACACACACACAAACACACACACACACACACACACACACACAACACACACACACACACATACACGCACGGCACGCCGCCCGCCCCTCGGACGCACGCACGCACGCACGCACGCACGCGCGCGCGCGCACACACACACACACACACACCACACACACGCACGCACGCACGCACGCACACACGCACACACACACACACACACACACACACACACATAGAGGTAACACGGAAAGTCCAACAACCATAGAAAAGCAACATGATTTACCAGTGAGCGAACAAGCAACAACAACAACAATAATCCCACGAACATGCGCGCACGCGCGTGCACTCACACACACTCACACACACACACAACAACAACCAACAACAACACCAAACAACAACAACAACAACAACAACAACAATAGCGAGCCAAAGAAGCACGAAACCAGCTCTGAACGACCAAGCAAGCAGTCATGTACCTGAAAAAGAACACAGCACGTCAGTTACTGAATCAATTAAATCCACACCTCCAAAAAAAAAAATTTGTATATGTATATTTGAAAAAAAAAAACCACAATAATCGTTCAATCTGTATCAT
>JADBJO010003350.1:85000-88010 GCA_016801955.1 Conus betulinus | reverse complement strand
GCACACACACCAACCACAACACAGTTTGGCGACTCCGGTCTGTCTTGGCTGTCTGTCCCTAGTCTCTCACGTGCGTCCTAGCCTGTCCCTCGCTGTCTGCTGCCGCATAATAGATCAGCCAGCGGATCAGAGCCGGACAGGAAAGCCTAAAGGCACAAGCAGGGGAGGTTCTGGACGATGAATTATTCAGCCAATCAGCGACCCGTCCGTCCGTCACGGGGTGGACGTCATTTTGGGCCATGGAATCGCGTGTCTCTAGCCAGACGATGAAATAGGGGTTTGCGTTAGTGCTGGCTCGTCGCACGTTCTTTTTGGTGGGGGTGGCAAAAAGGTTGAATTATTTCTTTGTTGTCGTTCTCTCTCTCTCTCTCTCTCTCTCTCTCTCTCTCTCTCTCTCTCTCTCTCCTGTCCGTCTCTGTCTCTTTCCCCCCTCACTCTCCCCCTCCACCCCCACTCAGCACATCCACCCACCCCCCTCCCTCCCTCACTCCCCCTCCACCTTACTCATCTCTCTCACTTTCTCCAGATGTCTATAAATAGTTCCGGATAACATGAGTTGAATAATTCTTATGTTTTGCCGCTGCTGCTACTGCTTTCTGTCTACCTGTCCATCTGTCTGTCTGTGTATCTGTCTGTCTCTGTCTGTCTCTCTGTCTGTCTCTCTCTCACTCTCGCTGCCTGCCCCTCCCTCTGGTCCCTCCCCTTCCTCCACCAACCTCTCTCTGTCTCTCTCTCTCTGTATATATATATATATATATATATATATATATATCTTTCTCTTCTTGATCCACTCTGCCTTTTCTCTGCTCCCCACCCCCCCCCACCCCCCTCCACCTCCCAGTGACCACCCTGCCTCCTCCCCCGCTCTGTTCCCAAACCACCCCCACGACCGCTCACCCCTCCCTCTCTCTCTTCTTCTTTAAGCACGCTTACCCCTCCCTCTCTGTGTCTTAAGAAGCACGCTTACCCCTCCCTCTCTCTGTCTTTAAGAAAACGCTTACCCCTCCCTCTCTCTCTTTTTAAGAAGCACGCTTACCCCCCCCCTCTCTCTGTCTTAAGAAGCATGCTTCCCCCTCCCTGTCTCTGTCTGAAGAAGCACGCTTACCCCTCCCTCTCTCTGTCTGAAGAAGCACGCTTACCCCTCCCTCTCTCTGTCTTAGAAAGCACGCTTACCCCTCCCTCTCTCTGTCTTAAGAAGCACGCTTACCCTCCCTCTCTCTGTCTTAAGAAGCACGTTTACCCCTCCCTCTCTCTGTCTGAAGAAGCACGCTTACTCCTCCCTCTCTCTGTCTTAAGAAGCACGCTTACCCCCTCCCTCTCTCTGTCTTAAGAAGCACGTTTACCCCTCCCTCTCTCTGTCTAAAGAAGCACGCTCACCCCCTCCCTCTCTCTGTTTTAAGAAGCATGCATACCCCTCCCTCTCTCTGTTTTAAAGAAGCATGCTTACCCCTCCCTCTCTCTGTCTTAAGAAGCACGCTTACCCGTCTTTCTCTCTGTTTTAAGAAGCACGCTTACCCCTCCCTCTCTGTGTCTTTAGAAGCACGCTTACCCCACCCTCTCTCTGTTTTAAGAAGCACGCTTACCCCTCCCTCTCTGTGTCTTTAGAAGCACGCTCACCCGGAAACATGCACATGCATGATACCATATTCACACGCACACACACGACGCGCGCAAGCGCGCACACACACACACACACACACACACACACACACACACACACCCAACACACACACACACAAGAGGTATAGAAATGAGAAAACTCGTGTCAATTCCAGCACGATTTTTTTTTGCACAGAGATGGATTCCCAAAGGCTCGGTCATTGCTCCGCTAATGTTCAGTATTCTGACATATCCTTTTTCCAAAACATCCACAAAAAAAAAAAGAGAAAAAAAAAGGGGTGGGTGGGGGTGGGGTGGGGGTGGGTCCCTGGTGCAGTATGCTGATGGACATACGAATGCGGATAGACGTAGCCCCTAAAGAACAAAGCACCAGTGTGACCAATCATTTCATTCATCACAACAAAAACGTGTCAGCCCATTACTGATAACATTGACAATGGTCCAGATCTGTTGGCAGAAAAAAAATCCCACTTGATGCTACATGATGTTAATGGAAAATGGTTCAACCTCCCACCACTTTAATATAGAGAACACTGTCCTAAATTGTACTTTCTTGAATGAGATTCTTAGGAGTGCTTATTACCTCGAAATTGATTTGGAATGATCATGTTGATGACATTCTCACTGGAGCCAGCAAATCTGTAAAAATCTTCTTTAAATTGTCAGCGAACGAAACTGGAACCAAGATAACTATACCTTAGTCCACTTGTCAACTTCCTTTGTAAGAAACTTAAAACAAAAAAGACTGTCCCGCCAACGAAAGAGACAAACAAATGACAAGACAAAACACGACGCGTTTCGACCTCTTTGGTCTTCTTCAGGCAAGACAAACAGCATTCAAGACAAGAAGACAAAGAACGAACTGTCATTTATCTCCTCAACCTGGGCCCAAAATAGACGTGGAAAAGTACCCGGTTTGAGGCCATAAGCGATTGTTCCTTCGTTCTTCGTCTTCATTGTCTTGAATGTTGTTTGTATTGCCTGAAGAAGACCAAAGAGGTCGAAACGCGTCATGTTTGCCTTGTAATTTGCTTGTTTCTTTCTTCTGACGGTGCAGTCATTTTTTTCTTTTCAGTTTTGTTTCAATTTCCACCGGCAGTCTCCTCACATTGAAACTAATTTCCCTTGTGAGATCGAAACTATCATTCGCACGGGGGGGTTCTTTTACAGCGCCAAAGCTTTATATAAAATGTTGTACATCATATTTTGCAAGACATTCAGACTGGCGCTTGGAGTTCCATTCCATGCCAATGCATCAGGAACCTGTTATGAAGCAGGAGTTTTGCCCCCTTGAAAAAAGTACAGAACTGTGGCCTGAGCTACTACATTTGACAGGGTTCAGCTGCTCAGAATTCAAGCAAGAATGAACTGGCTTTACGATCACGTCCAT
>JADBJO010003350.1:50000-80000 GCA_016801955.1 Conus betulinus | reverse complement strand
AGATTTTAATGCTCATTCTCCATTTTGGGAAAAAGACTGCCATTAGTAACAAATAACCGATTCATTGAGAACCTGGTGGACTCATCTCTTTATCTGTTGAATGACGGCAGAATAACGCGCATCCCCGACAATCCTAAACACAAACCAAGCGCTATAGATCTAACGTTAGTCTCTCCAGATCTAGCAACTATATGTGATTGGAATACCCTTGATGACACATTGAACAGCGATCACATACCTATAATCATCAATTTTGAAAACGCAAGATCTGAACCGACTGATCAGACTCGAGAAAAAGTTCCAAAATTTAACTATAAGCTGGCCAACTGGAATACGTTTTCAGAATTATTAAGAACGTTTCAAATAAACTGTGATGACGTTACCACCCACGATATTGACAAACTATATTATCTCTTTCAAAACGCTTTGCTGTCTGCCGCAAATCAGTCAATTCCAAGGATAAAATCTATGGTTTCTAAAAAGCATTTGGGCAATGTCTGGTGGAATGAAGCTTGTGAGGAGGCAAAAAAGGAGAAAAAAAAATAAAAATAAAAGCATACAAACGAAATAAGTGCGCTGAAAATCTTCTTGAGAAAAAGAAAGCAAAAAATAAATTGAATAGAATTATAGCTCAGGCAAAGCGACAATACTGGTCATCTTTTTGCAAACATGAAGTATCTAATTTCAAAGACTTGCAAAAAGTATGGAAAAAATTAAAAAACAATGAAAAATGGAATTAAACTTCCACAATACTCTATCAAACTCGGTAAATCTAAATTCCCTTCAAATTCTGATAAAGCTGAAGCTTTTGTTGACATGTTTGCCAAAAACAGCAGCATGAATAGTTTGACAGAAAAAAATAGATCATATCGGGAACAAGAGGATAAGCATTATATAAGTAGTAATAAAGACCCTGGGAATAACCACTACCTAAACGCCCCTATAACACTACAAGAAGTTCAAGAATGTCTTAGTAAATTAGGCAGCAAGAAAACTTCAGTCGGCCTTGATGGTATTTCGAATGAAATGCTACGCCACCTACCAGCAAACGTTGTGCAGTTCCTCCATTTGTTTTTTCAAAAATGTTGGAATGATGGTAAAATACCTCGGTTATGGAAACATTCCATTATCGTTCCTATATATAAACATGGAAAACCTCGCACTGATATAAACAGTTACCGCCCAATCGCCTTAACATCCCATACCTGTAAATTAATGGAACGAATCGTACTAAATAGATTATCTTATTACTGTAAGAAGCATGATGTCATACCGATTAACCAAGCTGGATTTCAAACTGGCAGATCCACAGTAGAACACCTAGTCAAACTTACAACTCAAGTGAAACAACAATTTGCAAGACGAAAGAACATACTAGCTACATTCTTTGACGTAAAAAAAGCTTATGATCAAGTATGGCATAGTAGACTATTATACAAATTAAAAACTGTTGGAATTAGCGGTAACATGTATAATTATGTTCAAGAATTCTTAGAACATAGATCAATTCAAACAAAAATAGAACATACTTATTCAATCCGAGAACATTGCAAATGGGACTGCCACAAGGTTCAGTAATATCTCCTATCTTATTCAATATTTTAATGGCAGATTTACCCAAAGGCTTATCGAAAGGCACAGATTTAGCTCAATTTGCTGATGATATATGCCTTTGGATGAGAGTAACCATGAAACGAATAACCCCTTCGAGGTCGCTGAACTATAAAAGCTTTATACCAACGAGAGCTCGATAAAATAAATGTATTTTTACAACAAAACGGGCTCGCACTTTCTTTAGAAAAAAAACACATATAATGCTTTTCAATTCTGGGTATGACCCAGAAAAGCTCCCAGTTTTTACTTTAGATGGCATTGAAATAAAATATGTTAAATCAGTAAAATTCCTAGGTATAATCTTAACTTCTAAACTGTCATGGAACCAGCACATTGACCACATATTAAATAAAGCACGGAAAAGTTTAAACTTTCTTAAGATTATAAACAAGCAACCATGGGGCCAAGACGCTTCGACTTTAATACCTCTATCAACCGCTCTAGTGCGATCTAGGTTAACCTATGCTCAGGAAGTATTTTTCAGCGCACCACAATATCTGTTAAATAAATTGCAGAGCATTGATTGCAAGGCTTACAAACTCGCTCTTGGTGTTCCCACACATACATCCAACTTAGGAACATAACAATGAGATTGGAGTTCTACCTCTCAGCGAGGTTCGAAAAGTAGCTGCGTCGAAGTTTGTTCTGAAGAGTTTTACACAGAAAAATTTCTGTTCAAAAGAAGTTTGTTTAAATTCTGAAAAAGATTTTGGAAGACGAGCTAGAGGAATACAATCTACAAAATCAATCTACTCGTATACTTCTAACCTTATCAGAGATTCCAACATAAAATAGAAATGAAATCGCTGTTAAACCATCCTTTTCAACCAGTACCAAGATGGGAACAAACAAAGGCCTCCTTTGATACGATTCATTCAGATTTGTCAAAAAAGATTTCACCCAACATACTAAAAATTTCCGTATGCTTACACCTGGAAAATCAGTACAAGAACCACCTAAAAATTTTCACAGACGGCTCAGTGCTAGAAGACAGTAGGACAGGGGCAGCTTTTGTAATACCTGACTTAAACGTGGAGAAAATGTACCATCTTGGCAGAAATTTTTCGATATTTAGTGCCGAGCTAGCCGCCATCCTAATGTCCTTAAATTATATTCTTTATCTCCATCTGAATGTCAGTCACGTACTAGTATGTACTGATTCTAGATCTGCTCTTGAAGCAATCCAGTCTTCAAATTCAAAAATCCGTTTGGAGATGATAACAGAAATAAATCATGTTATACATCTTTTATCCGATAAAGGCACATCAGTTAGTTTTTGCTGGGTCCCCTCTCATTGTGGCATTCAGCAAATGAGAGAGTCGTCAGGCTGCAAGAAAGGCAGCTCGAAATGTTGAAGGTTTCAATTCCCCTTAATATTCCTTTGGATTTAACAGAATGCAATATTCTTCTAAACAAAACATCGGATGAGTTTTCAGAAACTTGATAATGAAATCGGATACTCAGTATTATCAGAGTTGTGTTAAATTTTGTGGCAAAATCAACTCGAAAACCTCGTCAAGCAATCACCTTGCTTCTCTGTCTAGAGAGATTAGAAGTTTACTGCACAATGCGGTTAAATTCCCTTCGTACGAAGTTCTGTAAAAACATTAGATGTATGTGTGGAGAAACACTCGGTGTAGGACATCTATTAATCAATTGCCCAAGAGCAAGGGAATTATATCGTCAGTCGGGCGTTTGTAGTTTATCTGACGGATCCAGTCCGTCATCTGTGTCCAAGATTTTGAATGACTACTCTTTTCTTTCCTCAGTTTGTAAATGTTTGTTACACAGCCCAGTGGGCATTTACCTTTGATGTTCTATCCTTTAATATTAGATTGTTAATACTTAGCATTACTTACAGTACTCTTGCTCCTATGCTACACTCAGTTTGAAGCGTATTTGCCTAAATCCGGAAAAATTAACACATTTACATACAAACGCGCGCAGACACACACACACGCACGCACACTCATGCGCGCATACACGCGCGCGCGCGCACACACACACACACACACACACACACACACACACACACACACACACACACACACACACACACACACACGCTCACACACAACTCACATCCACACTTTGTCCCTCTATCTGGCCATCTCCAATCTCAACTCATATCATACACACACTCACACACAAAGGTGAACACACCCTTATGTGCGTTTGTATGAGTTCCCTTTCCACTCCCTATATAACAATTCCTCCTGAACTTTTTTTTCCCTGCAGATTTTCGAACCAACGCCATGGATGCGAAGGAGAACTGCAAGGACAAAGACAGGAGAGGTCATCATCATCATCAAACCTCCACCACCAGCACCCACCCCCTCCTCCTCCACCCCCCGACCCGACGCCTCCGCCCACCTCACCGCCCCCACCCCCAGAGGGGCTCTGCTGTCCCCTGCGGTCAGGGCGCTGGTCAAGCCCTCCATCCACCTGCACAGCCTGGCCCTGTACCAGCGGGGGGGTGCAGACCCCCACAGAGGCGACCCGGCCCGTCAGGACCTCGGGCGGGCAGACAGCCCAGAGTCCAACGCAGACCTTCCGTCGGGAGCACCGCCACGGCGTCCACGTCCGTATCCGCCTCGGAGGAACACTCCCCACCACCACCACCACCAGCACGTCCTCCCAGGAGGCGACGCCTCGACCTCTCCTCGGAAGGGACGGGTTCTGGTGCCCCTCAGCAGAACGTTTGCTCCACTCCGCCGGGGTCTGAAGGGGCTGCAGGGAGGCCCACCTCCCGCCTCTCAGGGGGATCCGGCTCCAGCCTCCAGCCACGCGGCCGAGAAAGGGACCTTGCACACCTCCAGAACGGATGGGGGAGGAGGAGGAGGAGGTCGAATTATCCGAGCCACCCTCCCAGCCCATGCAGCCTACCTTCAAGGGTCCTCGCCCACGCCGGCTTCTTCAGCGGGCAGCAGTCTGTACGTGTCCAGGCAGCCGGCAGGGGCGGTGACCCAAACGTGCCTCCAACGGCCCCTTCCGGCACGGCCACTCCGTGCATAGGACGGAGGCTGCGGGGTCGGTGAGTCAAGGTGGAGCCAGGCTGGCTCCTCACCAGGCCGGCAAGGACGGTCACAGCAAACGGCCCGTGTCCCCGCAAGCTCTGCCGCTCGTTCGCCGCCGGCTGGCCAAGCGGTCTCGCCAGGACGTGCAAGGCACTCAGGGGAGGTCAGCGGGGCAGACGGCGTGGAGCCGGACCCCCACCAGGACCTCCCCGCCACAGAGGCCGACAACGAAAACGTGACGGTGGAAAGGCTGATCACCTCCCCTGACTACCACGCTGGCGCCAAGCCTGCCGTAGTCAGCCAGTCAGAGGGTTCGTCAGTGGTGCGTGACGCTCATGCTCTTCCCGCCATTGCCGCCCTGATGACTCCACGCCCTTGATGCAAAGCTTGTAACGGTACTGGGGGAGGGGAGGGAGGTTGGGGGGGGGGGGGGGGGGGACAGTTGGATCTTTCTTCACTCATGTGAGAACTGAGAAGGGAACCAAAAGACAAAATAAGCAGATGCTTCCTGCATGATTCTGAGGTGTCTGATGATGTTGTTTTTTCAGAGTCATCGAGTTAGCGTTGCCATCAGCGCTCAGTCGCCATGGTACAGCGGTCTGCATTGTGACTTTGCTTGTTGAGAGTTCGTGGATCGAGTCCCCCCCCCCCATGCGGCATTTGTTTGTTAGATTTTTTCGACTCTGACCGACGTGGGAATGGTGCTCAAGTGTCTAGACAAAAACTGCAGGGGTTTGCATCTCTCGGGCCTGGTTGGTAGGTCAGGAAAGAAAGCGTTAAGTACAGGAGGGAACGGCATGGCATCGTCTCCATCGCCCTCAATCATCATCATTAAAGAGTTAAATGATCTGGTGCTTTATGCCCTGCTCCTTGGTGACCTCAACGTCCAGTTCTTTGACCACGTCCAGTCCCTTACCCGTACCATCTATGAGTTCACGTCAACGTCAGCAGTATCGGCAAGTTCATTAGGCTTGTCGTTGGACGGACGTAGTGACAACCCGAAGGAGGAGGGCGCTCTCTCAACAAGGCTGGCTCTGTGACTGAGCAACCATTGTCGTCAGTAGGGGAGCTGGCAGGCGACACCGTTCGTATGTTGGATCAGAACTTGCACCACTGAACGCCGCCGAAATGACTGGGCAGCGGTGCAGTGCCTCATGTGGTAGGTCACCTCTTGACGACCTGATGGTATTGCACCTCCTTGTGGACCAGGGGGTGATTGTCTAGGGCGAACCGTGGTGAGCAATGTTCGAGTGATTAGGCCCTGTGTGTGAAGTGAGCGGGGGGGGGGGGGGGGGGGGGGGGGGGGGGGGGGGGGTGGGGAGGGTGAAAGGGGCAGGGAGGGTGTGCACAGATGATCAAGATGCGAGAAACAGAGTGAGAGAGAGAGAGAGAGAGAGAAAAGAAGAAGAAGAGAGTGAGGAGGAAGAAGAAGAAGAAGAAGAAATTTGCCATTGTCCCTTTCAGAATCATCTCAGCCTCATCAGATTTCGAGGTAAAAGAGGGGGGGAAAAAAACGGGTCCGGTTGGAGCGAATCGGGAAGGGAATGGAATGCTGTGAAAGAAATGAAGGTGGCTCTGAAGGCAGAAGCTGCACCCCAGGTCCTGCAGACCTCCACCAGTGCCGTATATACAGTGTGGGATTACGCCAAAAGCGAACGGTGGCCGTTGCTTTTGAAGGGGAGAATGTTCAGGCTGGCAAGCTGCACAGGAATCTCTGAACTCGTGCAAGAACTGTCGTGGAACCGTCTGGCTTATATTGAAGAAATTTCACTTCACTGTTTAAAAAAAAAAAAAAAAAAAAAAAAAAAAAAAAAAAAATCACCAGATGGACTTTGACGACTTTTGAGAATTTAAGATAAGGCGTTGCGACAACAACAAAAAAAAAAAAAAAAAAAAAAAAAAGGTGTTTTGTGTTGCTGCGCAATGATTCATCGGAAAAGAATAATAACACTTCACGATCGACAATCTTAAAAAAGAAAAGTGTCTAAAGGGAGTTAACTTACAGCTCATAATTATTTCCTCAAATAACTCACTGATTTATTTAGTATTGACTGTCATATATGAAGTTTCCATTAGTGCCATTGTATGTGTGTGTGTATCATTTTGATGACATTAGTTGTATCTTTTCATGACGCAATACATCGGCATGTGATGAATACTGTATTGCAGGAAAGATGTGTGTGTGTGTATGTTGTGTGAATTAACATCATACTTCGAACAGCAACTGTGATGACGCAAGCACACTTGTAATAACATATGTGCGTGTACGAGCGTGCATGCTTGGCGGTGGCCGAATCTTTAGCGGCGGGCCAAAGGGGGATAAAGAAAAGTATGACAAGACCAGTCACTCTGTCGACACGTCATGCCTCACGTGCAGGTAGCGCCTCGGAGTTGTTTCCCTTTGTCCATTTCAAGACCGAAATGACCACACAAAAAAAAAAAAAGGGGGGGGGGGGGGAATAATATATTTCTGAAATTATAGCGGCGTTTATATTGACTGGAGTGTTACCATCGAGGGGCGTTGTTGGAGCCTGTACTTCACAGAAAAACCAACACAAGAAGGACAGAATGTCTTGACGGTCTTATTTCGTAGGAGACCTTGGTAGTATGTGAAATTGTCAGTGATTATCCGGGCTGCCAAGTAAAATGCGAGTTGTCGGCCTTCTCGCACTTTCAGTGTTAATTTCTCCTCGAAAGTCTTGTTTTCTTGAACATTGAAATCGAGCTTGCTCAACGTATCGCGGAATTCTCAGGATGCAAAGGACCGCAGCACGTGACGACAGCGTGAAGGCTTGCTTGATTTTCTCTCTGTGTTTAAGCTTGTGAGTGGGCCGAATAAGACGCGCGCGCGCGCGCGTGTGTGTGTGTGTGTGTGTGTATGTGCGTGTGTGTGTGTGTGTTTAGTGGGTGGGGTGGATGGGTGTGCGCACGCGTAGAGGCTGAAATTGTGCGAATCTATTATGAATAAAAGTTGTGTTCGGGAGGAAAGCTGACAGTGCAATCATAATAGTACTTTCTTGCCCCAAACTCCTCTCCCCGCACCCTCCCACACCCCCCTCCCTCCCTGGAATGTTCACACACGTTTGCTGTTTTTGCCGTCCGTGTTAGAACAAGAACTCTTTGTCGGGTGGTGGGAGGGTGATCAGTTGCAGTGGGGTAAACATTCTGACAAGGGGTCTTCAGGAAGTCTGTGTGTGCTGGTTGAACAGAGGCCGAGGGGTTTTCAATTCAATCATTGTCAACAAGTCCGACAAAAGGGGCGTTGAAAAAGTGTCAGTTTTCTCACGGTTAAATCAGGGAAAATTATTTTCAGTTCCGGAAATTGGAAGCTCTCTCTCTCTCTCTCTCTCTCTCTCTCTCTCTCTCTCTCTCTCTCTCTCTCTCTCAAACATATTACGTGTTTTTTCCTCGAGCCTGTGTTCTCTGTCACTAGATAAACCATGATTAAGGTCTGTTCACATTCTAGTTCTCTTTGTTGGCTTTTGAGTGATGCGATCCTTGTCTGTCTGTCGCAGAAAAATGGAATTCTAATGCAAAAAAAAAAAAAAAGTCTTCTTTTGTTGATTAAACTGTGTTTGAATCGTTCCTTCTTGTTGTGAGTAATGTACGTAAATGAAAGACTGTTGATCAGAGAGAGAGAGAGAGAGAGAGTGTGTGTGTTTCGGTACATGAATTCTTTCTTTTCTTTCAGTTTCACATTTGTTATCACATTGACTAAAACATTCTGTCGTGGAGGGAGAACAATAAATAAATAAATAAATAAATAAATAAAAAATAAAATAAAAACAACAACCAAGCAAACAACAACAACAACAACAACAACAACAGCAAAGCCTCAAAGAAACAACAGACACAGCATAACCACAGAATTAACGTGCCATAGCCTATATTCATCCCATGATGACTGGGGTGTTCTCGTCCTTTGATGATGCTGACGTCACTAGCCGTTCCGCTTGATTTTATTACCCTTAGATTAAAACGAAAAAAAAAAAAAAAAAAAAAAGAAACACGGGTCAAAGAGAGCACATTGAAAAAGGTCTCACAGACACAGCACAATGAACAGCTCAATAGTTTGTTTATGTGCACATCTGTTCAATAAAGAAAAGCTTATTAAAAAAAAAAACAGCTGATGTCCATTCAAGAAGAGTATTAATAGTTTCGCTACCTATTCGCTATATACCCTCCTCTCTCTCTCTCTCTCTCTCTCTCTCTCTCTCTCTCTCTCTCTCTCTCTCTCTCACACACACACACACACACACACGCGCGCGCGCGCGCGCGCGCACGCACGCACGCACGCACGCACACACACACACACACACATTTATCTGGAGAGAAGAACAAGACGGCGGACACAGCATCGTGCTGAAAATAACATCTGTGAAGTTGTTGCTGAAGATCCGATTGCAATGACAAAACCGTCCCCATCACAACGTTTAGGAAGTCGGTGCACCATTGCGCCAAAGACAACAGACGGAACTGATTAAACTGAGTCCAAAAAAGCACAAATCTTAGGAAACAAGTTCTGAATCGATCGGCGGAGGCACTGGAGGATCTAGATCTGAATGTCACTGCCAAAGGAACAAATCGAGACAATGGAAACGAGAAAGTTCCAGGAAACAAAGTCATTTCCAATATTGAAAAACTGCACAAGGTTCACAAATTTTGTGTGACCGAATATCACCGCTTGAAGCAACGGTGTATGAACAAAACAAATCTTTCGCTGATATGTGTGCACCCCCAAACGTCTGTTGTAAACGACCACACACACATTTCCACCGTTTTCAGCCTATAAACCCTAAACAAAATTCGCAAATATAAAACTCATGCAATGGAATGAAAGACCTCCATGCATTGATTTATCATTGTTTTTTTCACTCATCTTCTTGCACAAAACAACTATCAAGCTGTGTTTTTATAATTCCTCAATGTAAATATTAGAAAATGTTACCTATTTTGCCCGGATATTATTATCCACACGCACACATCATGGAGCCAACGATGATGTGAAGATCAGTGCAGCGATACACATTCAGAAGGGAGTGAAATATTCCCTAACATCTACCGTCGCCTGCACCTAATGATGGTGAAGAACTGGATTCCTGCGCCGCGAGAGTAAAGTTGAATAATCATATGATCCGTACGATATTCTCAGTGTACTAAGCGGTAAGGTCCAGCGGAACTGTATACGGAGTGGATCCATAACCTCCCTGACATTAGTGAAAAATGGCTTACAGCCGGGGATTTTAACGCATATTCGCCCTTCTGGGATAAAGAATGCTCAGTTAAACATTTAACGGTAAAATCTAACCACATGGTAGAGAACGTCACTGACTCTCAACTATGGCTACTAAATGACGGTAGTATATCAAGTATTTCAGATATTTTATCTAAAAAAAAATCTTCGGCGATTGATTTCACATTAATGTCCTCTTCGTTTGGCTATGGAACGCATGTGGTCAATGTACGATGATATGTTGGGCAGTGACTGTACCAGTCATCATCCGTTTTAATGAACAGTTAGAGAAACCCATGATCTCATCAAAGATTTAATTCGAAAGCTCAACTATAAGAAGGTGGACTGGAATAAATTAAAATATTTTCTCTCTTTTCATGACACTAAGAGCATAAACAGTGAGGTTGTTAATGGTCTGTGCTCTCCTTCTACCAACACAATGCTCAATGCTGCAGATCTGTCGATTCTACAGTACACGTCAGTGAAATCAAGCAGATATGCCGGGAATGTATGGTGGACATCTGAGACGAATGTCACCCGAAAGCCATAGAGAATATAGACAACGTAACACAGTCATACAGTTTGCACTGAACGAAAGAAACAATATTGGTCTACATTTGTGACGAGGAAATTTCAAATTAAAAGTATGTTCAAACTGTTTGGGAAAAAGTCATTGAAATGAAAATGTAAGCAGTTTACCTCCCTGTCCAATTTAGTTAAAATATATATTTTTTTAAATCCACAAATTTTGAAAAATCACAAGCATTTTTCGAACATATTTTCTGTATCTATGAAATTAGAAGGCACTTCTTCTGATAACCGAACATATGGAACTTAAGAAGGAAAAGCTAAGACAAAGATCCAGCCCTTGATAACAGTCATATATCAACGCCCAGTTCTCTTTTCATGAGGTCAAAGAGGCGATATTTTCACTGCCAGAGAAAGAAAAATCTTCATCTGGAATGGATGGAATCTCAGATAATATCTTGAAATTTTGACCAGAAAAAATGGATTACTTTATTGTATAAGATGTTTCAGATATGTTGAATTGATGGTTGTATGCCATCAGTTTGGAAACAGTCCCTCATTGTATCAATTCTGAACAGGGGAAAAGCTAGAGGTAATACAAAAAGCTACAGCCCAGTTGCTGTAACATCTTATGTCGGAAAACTAACAGAAAATTTGCTCTTTCACGACTAAATCACAGTTGTAAAAATAAAGTAATTCCAACAAACCAAGAGGCTTTACGAATTAAGCATAAATTTTCAAGGAGCAAAAATATTTCTTGTGACCTTCTTCGATATTATAAAAGCATATGACCAAGTAGGGCACGCTAAATTATTATAAAATGCTAGGAAGTATGGGCTTATCTGGACATTTCTTTAATTACATCAAAGCTTTTCTCAAGGGAAGGAGTATACAAATAAGGGTAGGAAACACACAATCAGCTTTTAAACACTCGATATGGGTTAACCTCAAGGCTCAGTGATCGCTCTAAGTCTATTTTAATATTTTGTTTTATGATCTTCAAAAAACTTATCAAATTTCTCGGTCTTAGTGCAACATACATACGATTATGCCTATGGATAAAAGTACCAATGAAGAAAAGAACTTTAACACGACATTAGATATAACAAGGTATATCAAACAGACCTTGAAAAAGTAAGTTGATTCATCAAAGAAAATGAGTTACTTTTTCACAGTAAAGACTCGTATAATACTGATTGATAATGGAGTAAATCCAGATGAACTGCTACTGTTTAAATAAATAAAAAAAATTACTGCCATCCAGTATCATGATACGACAAATCTCTTGCCATTTTTCTCACTTCTTCCAAACTGACACGGAATAAACATCTTAATTTTATTATTACCAAAGCCTGGAAAATCCTAGAGCTACTGATGATAATAATTGAGAAGAATTGGGGCGGGATGTTACAGTTTTAAAACATCTGTCGACATCCCTTATTCGTTCGAACTCATGCTATGGTTAAAAAGTATTTTACAAAAAAAAAAAATAAACAAACAAACAAAAAAAAAAAAACCCACATCTGTTGAAGAAGTTACAAAGCCGGAGAGACTGGGGCACCACCCTGAAGAACAGTTCACCAGGTTCCTCCACTTCAGTCAGCTGTGTGCAAAGATATGCATCTGCAGAATTTTTTTCCTTCCTGCAATTTCGTCCTTTTTGTTTTTGTTTGTTTGTTTTTTTTTAAATGATCTCCATTGAGTGTCTGGAAGAGATAATCTACCACTGGTGTCAAGACAATGAGATACGCTATGACCAAACAGGGGCTTGTGAAAACAAAACGCAGCACTTCCGGACTACAATTTCCCATCAGTTTTAGTAGTATAAATTACTGACAAAAATCATGCATAATAAATGAAGAAAAAAAAAGAAAAGAAAAAAAAAACAGCGAACAAAGGCGTGAATTCGGCAGATGTCATGTCTGCGTTTATGAACATCAATGCAAATATGGGTAGGCACACACATAAACAGGACTGGACGATGATTAGAATGTTGTCTTTAAGTGAGGGTGGGGGAGGGGACTGAGAGAGAGATAGAGGGAGGGACTGACTGAGAGAGAGAGAGAGAGAGAGAGAGAGAGAGAGAGAGAGAAGGTGGGAGCAGGAAAAAAACAAGAGGGTAGGGGTAGGAATGAAGGGGGCTGGGTAGTGAAGGGGGCTGGGGAAGTTTGAGAGGAAGGGAGAATGAATGGCAGGACTGGGGGGTGGGAGAGAGACTAAAGGGGGTCAGAGCTGGGGTGGGATAGGGGAAGGTAACATTTTTCATGTGACGTGTGTGTGTGTGTGTGTGTGTGTGTGTGTGTGTGTGTGTGTGTGTGTGTGTGTGTGTGTGCGTGCGTGCGCGCGCGCGCGCGCGCGTGAGTGCGTGCATGTGTGCGTGCGTGCGTACGTATGTGTGTGTGTGTGTGTTGAAGGTAGAGATGCTCCCACAAACAATCCCTTCCCCAGTCTGGATACACCCCTACCCCTCTCCATCCATGCTTACCCTCCCTCCCACCCTTATATCTCCCTCACACACGGCTTCCCCCTCCCCTCCCTCCCTGAAGTGAGTAAGCCGCCTATGGCGAACTCACCGTCAACGTTAGCTCAGGCTCCGTTTGGCTGGCTTGAAAACGGAGGACGTCCCTGCCTCCGCACCCCTCCTCCCCCCACACCCACCCACATCTCGTCCCTCTTCCCTCCCCTGCCACCTTCTTCGACGCGAGAGAGCCGTCTTTGAAGTCACCGCCAACGGTAGATTGTGTACTGTTTGGCGGCTTTGAAAAACGGAAAATAGATAGGCCTCTGCTTCCCACTCTGGCACCACCTCCCCCTTCGCCCCTCCCCCACGCCCCCCCCCCCCCCCCCCCCCCCCCCCCCATCCATCCTTATCTCACCTTTTTATCTCCCCTTCTCCCGACGCCCTCTTATAAAGGGCGTAAGCCGTCTTTGAACGTGTGGGAAAGCTCCCTTTGGCGATTTAATAACCGGGGAACAGGTAGCGTTTGGAAGTCTTTTAGGGTTTTGATGCGCCAAGAAACTGGCGACTACTGGTCATCTCAATGTCACACACACACACACACACACACATACACACACATTCTAATATCAAGCCCATGACCCACAGACATGTCCGTTTTGACTGTTTCCATTGCAAGCTTTCAACCAACAAAAAATGATTTATTTTGACTGACATTCAGTGCCCAAGCAAGAGCGCTGGATCAGCACATCTTGTACATGTTTGATTTTTTTTTTTCGCTAGAAAAGGAATGGGTTTTCTCTTCATGACAAAATAGGTTATTGTAAAAATAACTCATTTTGGCAAGAGAAACAAACAACAAACAAACAAACAAAGTTTTTTATTGCGGAAAAGGCATATCTTTTTGTAGTTTTTTTTTTTTTTTTTTTTTTTTCAGAAATTGCTTTCACACATTTTGAAAGGACAATTTGCGCCAAAACATTCTTTCATTAGACCTTGCTTTTTACTCCAGCATCTGTTCCTGAAATCTGAAAACAATTCTGTGCCAAAACAGTACATCTGTTAATTGTAGTGTTTTGGCAAGAAAATTACGCAGTGCATGTGTAGATATAGGGCCTACTGTTTTGGCACCACACACACACAAAAAGTGAAATCTTGATAATGTTAAAATCCAAACATCACTCATAACTTTGTCAATATTACAGATATGAAAAACAACAAAAAAAAATTGACACAAACGAGATTATTGTTTTAAGCATACATCTATGCTCAACGATTAGAAACAAGTATCTGAAGAATATACCGTTTGGACCATAAACCATGGAGGTATTTATATGTATATGGAGTGTGTGTGTGCGTGTGTGTGTGTGTGTGTGTGTGTGTGACACACGTCTTCGATATTGGTAATAATTAAGTGCTCCTTATGCCCTCGGGCGTCAGAGATTGAGCGATTCAAGAACAAGGGAAACGACTGTTGTTTAGCTGAAACAAGTGCGTGATTTTGCTCCCTTCGAATCCATTCTCTCAATATGGTGCGCGCGCGCGCGCGCGCGCCGCGTGTGTGTGTGTGTGTGTGTGGGGTGTGTGGGGGGGGGGGGGGTATTGTGTGTGTATGTATTTATATGTCTCTTGGCTAAGGAAGAAAAAAAAAAATGAGCATTAACAACAAAAACAATCAACTAGTCTATAACAAATGTCCTACAGGACTATGAAGTAAACATTTCGAAATATTAAACAAACTAGATGCATTTTTGAGAACGCCTTCAATACAATTTTCAGAAATCACTGGTAAGATAGGTCTTAACCTCTGACATTCAAAAATGATGTGTTTGCTAGAAATTTGTTCACCACATAAACATCTAACATTTTTGCTGTATTTTGTGATGAACGCATTAAGTTTTATCCTGTAAGATAGCGAACTAATTTGTCTGTATTTGATTACGCCAGTATGATTCAAATATAATTTGTTATCCAAACCACGAGAATCAATATATACATATTCTTGGAGAGTCTATCTTTTCTCTGGGTATAGCCTTTAATTCTATTCCATACTTGTTCCAGCAAGTGATAACCCTCCTGAATGGATAAAGGAACATGAATTTCAGTGGATTCTGTGCCTTGCCTTGCGCCCTTTTTTGCCACTTTGTCAGCCCACTCATTTGAAGAAAATCCAAGATGTGAAGGAACCCAGCAGAAGGAAACGTTGGTCCCTTTTAAAGTTAAGATATGAATTAATTGACTGATTTCTAACATGATTTTGGTCTTTTTCTTGAAATCTGATGATCTTAAAGCATAGAGTACCGACTGAGAATCTACACAAATAAGATTTGAAAAAAAACTGTAATGGAAAATCAACTATGTAATTGAGAGCCATAAGAATAGCAATAAGTTCAGCAGTAAAGATGGATCGATTTTTGCCAATGTAGTATGACTTTTCCTTTTTTAACGCTGGTATTACAAATGCTGAACCTGCCCGGTGATCTTCTAGGAGTGAACCATCTGTATATATCTTTAAATGATTTGGATAAGTGTTCTGTATATGTAATTGGACTTCAGTTTTCATAATGTTTGGATTCTCATTTTTCTTCGTGTCAGTATATATTAATATCAAACTGCGCTTTTTATCATCATCCCCAAGCAGGACAAGGGGAGACCGCTTGATTTGTGTCAATTACTTGGATTTATATCAGACCTTTGAGTAGATCTGACACGTAAGTGGCAATTGGTTTCAATAATGATATCTGCTTAGCTCGTTTGTAAAAGAATTTTCAGATGTAATTTTCAGTTCCTCAGATGCAAAGTTGTTACTTGTCGAACTTCTAAGAACGTATTTAGTGCACGCAAGACATCGGTACTCGTCCAAAGGCAATTCTCCAATTTCTTTCATAAGTTCCAAGCGTTGATGCGTGAAAAGGCACACCAAGAGCAAGCCTATAACCCTTGCAATCTATGCTTTGAAGTTTCTTAAGTAAATAATTAGGGGCGCTAAAAAATACCTCTTGTCCATAGGACAATTTTGATCTAATCAGCGACGTAGAGAGAGATGCTTCGAGGTGTTGACAGGGGGAACCGCGGTGTGTGAGGCTATATCTGGTGCAGACGAAAGGAATGCAGGGCTGTCAAGTTGTTGTTTTGGTACAGGGTCATGCATTGTTGTTTTGGTACAGGGTCATGCATTGTTGTTTTGGCACAGGGTCATGAAATGTTGTTTTGGTACAGGGTCATGCATTGTTGTTTTGGTACAGGGTCATGCATTGTTGTTTTGAAACAGGGTCATGCATTGTTGTTTTGAAAACAGGGTCATTGTCATACTCTAGGGGTCGTACACACACATGCACATCTGCCCAAAGTACACTCTGCACGTACACGCAATCACTCCTCTCGCCCAAAGAGTGCCAAATAATAAACACAACACAAGAAAGGTTTGTTTCCCCTCCTTCTACGGGAGTACAAATATCATTAACTAAACACCAACACTTAAATAATTTCATTTATACCTCCACTCCATGAAGGAGGAAAAAGAAACAACTGCTTCCCCTACAATCAAGGAATTCATAAATATAATGGGGATGAATTAGTATCAATCACCAGCAACAGGGGAATACGTATCATATCATTCGTAAACATCAGGGGCATGCATCAACATCCTTTCTTCGCATCAGGAGGAGACACATAAAAATCATTCACTATCCAGCCCCAAATACAAACAGTGTCACTGTCTCTAGGACGGAAGTTCTGGGGTATCCTTCCCCACTCGTGTCTAATCAATTATCACTCTCCTTTAAGGAAATATTGGAACATCAGTTCCATTCGGCCACGCCTTTAAATATTTCTCACCCAAATGTTTCCACATTCAAAATTCCTTTATAGGAAAGTAGATACACTGCTTCCGTATTCCAGGTTTCTTTATAGGAAGATAAATATAAATTTCACTCTCTGGTCACCCTCTTAACCTTGGGGAAGGCACACAGGGGGCAGCCATCTCCGGCTGAATAGGGCGTCGCCTTATACAAACTCTCCTTCCTCAGGGGCTCGTCATGGAGAAGTGGCCCGCTACCCGACCTGGGCTGGGGACTTGCTGGCACCTCTGGGGCCACCCCAAGGCCCTAGGTCCGTGGCCCGTGTGAGACAGCCAATCTGTCAACACACTCGGAACCACGCACAGTTTCTATAATTACTAAAGAAGAAAAAAAAGGAACTCACCTCAACATGAAAATGCAAAACAGTAACCTTTCCCCTATGCATAAGCTTTTATTTTGAATGTTACTTTTCATTTGCCATTCTTTAACAAAAGAATGTTACAACTTAAACCACACCTGTTTCTTATTATTTTCTTTTCTTTTAAATACAAACGTCTTCCTTACTTTTGCTCATATATTTCACTTCTCCCTAATTAAGCAAGGATAATTAAATACCTCTAACGCGACGCAGCCTCGCTCTGGCCTCAGTCCAAGCAAACCATCAGGCTCTCCGACTTCTCCGGCTGGCATGGAGCAAGTGATTATCAAATCCTAAAGGTAATTCAATAGCGCGCGCAGCAGTGCGCCTAACCATTACTCACACACCACAGGCCACAGCCAACAGAATAGCGACGTGCATTCACATGACACTTTTCACTTAAAACCACAAGCCAGCCAACCTGCTATCTCAAAACCAATAGTTATACGCAAAACAACATGTGCACATTACAATCAACATAACATGTGCACATGACAGTCATGAATTGTTGTTTTGGTACAGTCATGAATTGTTGTAGAAACAGGGTCATGAATTGTTGTTTTGGCACAGTCATGAATTGTTGTTGTTTTGGTACAGGGTCATGGATTGTTGTTGTTTTGGTACAGAGTCATGGATTGTTGCTGTTTTGGTACAGGGTCATGGATTGTTGTTGTTTTGGTACAGGGTCATGAATTGTTGTTTTGGCACAGGGTCATGGATTGTTGTTGTTTTGGTACAGGGTTATGGATTGTTGTTGTTTTGGTACAGGGTTATGGATTGTTGTTGTTTTGTACAGGATCATGAATTGTTGTTGTTTTGGTACAGGGTCATGGATTGTTGTTGTTTTTTGTACAGGGTCATGGATTGTTGTTGTTTTGGTACAGGGTTATGGATTGTTGTTGTTTTGGTACAGGGTTATGGATTGTTGTTTTGTACAGGGTCATGAATTGTCGTTATTCTTCTTCTTGTTCTACTCATTACTATCATTTTTTTTTGTACAGGGTCATGAATTGTTGTTGTTGTTTTGGTACAGGAACATAATTTGTTGTTGTTTTTGTACAGGAACATAATTTGTGTTGTTTTTAGTACAGGAACATAATTTGCTGTTTTTTGGTACAGGGTCATGAATTGTTGTTGTTTTAGTACAGGGTCATGAACTGTTGTTTTGGTACAGTGCTATAATTTGTTGTTGCTGTTGTTGTTCTTCTTCTTATCATTACTATTATTATTTTTTTTTTTTTTGTAGAGGGTCATCAATTGTTTTGGTACAGGAACACAATTTGTTGTTGTTCTTCTTCTTCTTAGCATAATTTTTGTTTTTGTTATTTTTTTTTTTTTTGTACAGGTTATGAACTGCAGCTGTTGTGGTACAAGGCCATAATTTGTTGTCGTTGTTCCTTCTTGTTTTTATAATAATTTTTTTCCTTTTTTTTTTACAGGGTTGTGAATTGTTGTTGTTGTTTTGGTATGGGGCCGAAATTTTGTTGTTGTTCTTCTTATTATTATCATGATTTTTTTTTTCTTTTTCTTTTTTTTTTTTTTTTTTGTACAGGGTCATGAATTGCTGCTGTTTTGGTACAGGGCCATAATTTGTTGTTGTTCTTATCATTATCATTTTTTTTTTTTTTGGTACAGGGTCATGAATTGTTGATGTCTTGGTAGAGGGTCATGATTTGTTATTGTTCTACATATTGTTATTATTTTTTGGTACAGGGTCATGAATTGTTATCATTTTTTTAGTGTGTGTGTATGTGTGTGTGTGTGTGTGAGTGTGTTTGAGTGTGCATGTGTGTGTGTGTGTGTGAGAGAGTGTGTGTGTGTGTGTGTGTGTGTGTGTGTGTGTGTGTGTGTGTGTGTGTGTGTGTGTGTGTGTGTGTGTGTGTGTGTGAGAGAGAGAGAGAGAGAGAGAGAGAGAGAGAGTTTATGTGTATGTGTGTGTGTGTGTGTGTGTGTGTGTGTGTGTGTGTGTCTCTGTGTGTGTGTGTGAGAGCTTGTGTATTTAAGTGTGTATATGTGTGTGTGTGTGTGTGTGTGTGTGTGTGTGTGTGTGTGTGTGTGTGTGTGTGTGTGTGTGTGTGTGTGTGTGTGTGTGTGTGTGAGTGTGTGTGTGTAATACAGCAGAGACAAACAGGTGCTTAAACAAACCAGATGAACAGCAACATCCATACAAACATTTATTGGATATTCATCCCAAACTCACTCACTCATATTCATACAAGAACACATATTCACACATTTGCACAGAATAACATCCAAACAAACTGAAACCAATAATTCAAAACTCAAAAAAACAGCATGTGAACCTGTTCAAATGATGCTTTTGTCAATTTACAGCAAAGTTTTATTTGTTCTGATTTATGTGTTAAGTCTGCATATATTCCCTGAAACATTGCCAAAATGTAAAAAAGAAATCCCTGATCCATGTCACATGTGTCCATAAAATATTTGGCTTTTTCGTTCCTCTTGGAATTTTCAAACATGAAATGATGAGGGAATGAAAGTTTCAAAATTTGGTTGACTGACATTGAATGATTGCCACTACCACACCCTGTTACTGTCTTTTACATGTGCCAAAAAACATCACTATTCCAGGCTTTGGAAGCACATCTGTGCAATTAATTCGCAGAAGTCGGTAAACAGGCAGTTCCAGCTGAGGTCTATGTGGAGCTTAGCATAGCTGACTACGCAAGACCGCTTCATGGCTGGAGTGAACATCTCTAATGTAGTGACATCCCCCACCCCCCCCACCCATCCTATGCCTTTGCAAACATTGTATGATCTCCATTCCTACAGAGCCTTTGAAAGTTAATCTTCCAGCAAGGTCTCTTCCCTGCCAGGGTGTGTAGCTCCACACAGTAATGATGTTGAGTCGCTCAGTCTCCCCCATCATAGCAGAACCCCCCACACAGCTTGAGAACTCTGGTCATCTTCGTCTGCCCACTGTTCCAGCAACCTGACTGGTCACTGAACACATCGCAGGTCCTAAGCTTCAGAGTGTGACATGGTAGTAGCCTTACCCTTTCAAATTAGGATTTCCGTTACAAATGAGGTTGGGGAACCCTGATGATTATTCTTCAATTATTCTGTCAGCACAGTGGTCTACTTGCACACTGTAGTATGGGATATCTAACCGATTTAAACTTGTTTGTTTGGTCTTGCAACATGTTATACTCCCAAACAGACTTCATTGTGAACACATGTCTGCTTACTTCAAGTCCAGTGTCTTGACATACTAACTAGCATCTTACCCCTCTTTTCTTCATGTAACCATCCATATTGCCAACAGAACTTTGCTGGTAACTACACTGGTGGGTTCTTTTCCATGCATTGATTTATACCACTGACAGCACACACCTTCTTCTTTAAAGCAAAAGAATCTGTAAACAGAGTGAAAGCTAGTGACCTGTCAAAAAAAAGCCACGTATTTCAACAACTCCTCTGTTCTGAAAAATACCGTGACGTTCACCACCCAACAGCTCTCTCTGAGGATGTAAAATCCAGATGCACAGAGAACACAACGAGCCATGGTGCATGCAGGCATTAAACTGAATGTGGACATGAAGGTGATGATGAGAGTGACTGCGGGGGAAGGAGTGAGGGATGGGGGGAAGGTGGGGGAGCCAGGGAGGGTGAGGAGGCAGGTGGCTGCTGAGGTTACCGGGGCCCCCACTTGATGTCCTTCATGCCCTGGAACTGTCGCTTCAGCTGCTGGCCGTCGGCCCAGGGTGAGTCCAGGTAGGAGTCCTCTGCCTCCTTCTCCATCCTCTGACACACAGAACACACACAACACCTTTGTCACTTCACTCCTCCTGGGAGAAGAAAAGGTGACACATCCCATGAGGAACAGACTGTAGGAAAGGAGGTGAGGGGTGGGGGGGAGGGGGGGGTGGAAAGCAAAGGTAACACACTTCGTGAGGAACAGACTGTAGGTTAGGGAAGTGGGGAGGGGGGGCTCAGTTTTATCTACCTGTGGCTGAGCATGTAACTTGTGGCTGAGTATGTAACCTGTGGCTGAATATGTAACCTGTGGCACAGTATGTAACTGTGGCTCAGTATATCAACCTATGGTTCAGTATGTTACCTGTGGCTCAGTGTGTAACTTGTGACTCAGTATATCAACCTATGGTTCAGTATGTTACCTGTGGCTCAGTGTGTAACCTGTGACTCAGTATGTAACATGTGGCTCACTACGTCTACCTATGGCTCAGTATGTAACCTGTGGCTCACTACGTCTAGCTGTGGCTCAGTATGTAACCTGTGGCTCAGTATGTTTACCTATGGCTCAGTATATAACCTGTGGCTCACTATGTCTACCTGTGGCTCAGTATGTAACCTGTAGCTCAGTATGTCTACTGTGGCTCAGTATGTAACCTGAGGCTCACTACTTCTTCTACCTGTGGCTCACTACGTCTACCTGTGGCTCAGTATGTAACCTGTGGCTCAGTATGTCTACTGTGGCTCAGTATGTCTACCTGTGGCTCAGTGTGGCTCACTATGTCTACCTGTGGCTCAGTATGTAACCTGTGGCTCAGTATGTATTCCTGTGGCTCAGTATGTAGCCTGTGGCTCAGTATGTCTACCTGTGGGTCAGTATGTCTGCCTGTGGCTAAGTACATCTACCTATGGCTCAGTTTATCTACCTGTGGCTCACTATGTCTACCTGTAGCTCAGTATGTCTGCCTGTGGTCAAGTATGTCTACCTGTGGCTCAGTATGTCTACCTGAGGCTCAGTATGTCTACCTGAGGCTCAGTACGTCTACCTGTGGCTCAGTTTATCTACCTGTGACTCAGTGTATCTACCTGTAGCTCAGTGTGTCTACCTGTGGCTCAGTATGTCTACCTGTGGGCTCACTATCTCTACCTGTGGCTCAGTATGTAACCTGTGACTCAGTTTGTCTACCTGTGGCTCAGTTTATTTACCTGTGGCTCAGTATGTCTACCTGTGGCTCAGTATGTAACCTGTGGCTCACTATGTCTACCTGTGGCTCAGTATGTAACCTGTGGCTCAGTATGTCTACCTGTGGCTCAGTATGTAACCTGTGGCTCAGTATGTCTACTTTGTGGCTCAGTACGTCTACCTGTGGCTCAGTATGTCTACCTGTGTCTCACTATGTCTACCTGGCTCAGTTTATCTACCTGTGGCTCTGCATGTCTACGAGTTCACGTCAAGTCTTTCCTGTGGGCAAGCTGGGGACTGCTACCAGATGGCTACGACTTGTCCTTGCAGAGGGAGACATTTGCTCAACCCGGCTCAGTGACTGAGCTATACTTGTCCTTAACAGGGGGCTCGGTCAGGGGTGACCCGCCGATGTTGGGTTAGACCAGACACTACTGGATAAAGCCTGGGTGTGGCTCTCTGAGTATGATGTAAGAGTAACACTGCACATTTGATGGCACAAACACAAATGCATTTTCTTAATAATTATGTACTACATGTGACTGTCTCCCTTGATTTTGCAATTTAGTTACAAAACACATACGATATTACCATTAGACTAGGAAATATTGTTGCTGTTCATCCTCTATATGCCAAAGAGATGATGATCTTTTCAGCTCGGGGGCATTTCAAGCTACATTTTCAGAATAGCATTTCAATGAGACCAAGGCACATGTGTTCAGACTGTAAAAAAAATCAATACAATATTCCTTACCTCCAAAGAAGACAAAAGTGTTGAAAGGGCACATCTCCTTGTTGTATGGTGCGACGAAAAAGCACTGCTTTGCATTTTTTTTTTGTGTGTGTGTGTGTGTGTGTGTGTATGTGTAGCTCTGTGTGGCTGTGTGTGTGTGTGTGTGTGTGTGTGTGTGTGTGTGTGTGTGTGTGTGTGTGTGTGTGTGTGTGTATGTTTGCGTGTGTGTGTGTGTGTGTGTGTGTGTATGTGCATGCATGAGAGTGTGCATGCGCGTGTGTATTTTGTCTGAGGGGCGTGTGCTTTTTTTTAGATGTTGTATATGCTGGTAGGTGTGATGACCAGTCGAGGGGGGGGGGGTGTGATAACCCACCTTCCACTCTTCCTGCTTCTTGTAGTAGTGGGCCATCATCTGTTTCTGGTCCTCACCGCTGATAGGTGGTTCCCTGGCTGGAGCGCCAAGCCCCTTCTGCACACAGCCAGACAGCCAGGGGATAGCATGAGGTGGGGGAGAGACTGACACACAGCCAGACAGCCAGAGGTCAGCATGAGGTGGGGGGAGAGACTGACACACAGCCAGACAGCCAGGGGACAGCATGAGGTGGGGGAGAGACTGACACACAGCCAGACAGCCAGGGGACAGCATGAGGTGGGGGAGAGACTGACACACAGCCAGACAGCCAGAGGTCAGCACAAGGTGGGGGAGAGACTGACACACAGCCAGACAGCCAGGGGACAGCATGAGGTGGGGGAGAGACTGACACACAGCCAGAGGTCAGCATGAGGTGGGGGAGAGACTGTACACAGCCAGACAGCCAGAGGACAGCATGAGGTGGGAGAGAGAGACTGACACACAGCTAGACAGCCAGAGGTCAGCATGAGGTGGGGGAGAGACTGACACACAGCCAGACAGCCAGGGGACAGCATGAGGTGGGGGAGAGACTGACACACAGCCAGACAGCCAGAGGACAGCATGAGGTGGGAGAAGAGACTGACACACAGCCAGACAGCCAGAGATCAGCATGAGGTGGGGGAGAGACTGACACACAGCCAGACAGCCAGAGATCAGCATGAGGTGGGGGAGAGACTGACACATAGCCAGACAGCCAGGGGACAGCATGAGGTGGGGGAGAGACTGACACACACAGCCACAGAGGGAAAGAAAGAAAAAGAGAGAGAGATATAGCAACATCACATGAGAGAGACAGAAATAGTGGACACTGCAGAATATACAACTATGAAGACAAAAGGTATTATTGTGACTAAAATGGATGACACGACAGTTTCTCTACACAATGTCTTTTTACAGAAATAGAGAAGCAGACAAAAATACAGCTACAGCAAAAACAAACAAGAAAAACAAAGTCTACACAAACAAGTGATTTGAAATATTGTATGTAGATGTCCATGCATGCACGCACGCATACGCACGCACACACACACACACACACACATATATATATATAGTGAAGGGTTTCTCATATTTATAATACATTCCCCCCCCTTTCTTCATCTTAATATTTTTTTTTTCCTACAAGTTCAAATCTTTGCCATGTCATTACTATAATTGTTAGTCTGCACTTGTTTTCCCCCACTACTACTTAATTGTTCAGCATTATATATATATATATATCATATGATTTTAGTTTTTCGGGTTTTTTTTTAACTGCTTCAGATGATGCTTTCTCTAATGATTATATAAACAAGGACACATTTATCAATGCGACATTTTATGACAAGTTCTTTATCATCAGTAACTTGTAGTAAATAAGATTTATGAAATATCACCAAAATCAAAGAGAATATACAAGAAGTTGATTGGTTAGTTGAATCAAAATCAGCTGTATGTATGAATGAAAAAAAAAAATCCTTGAGTATGCTTAATTTTGTAATGTTGTGACTTTATGTGTGTGTGTGTGAGTGTATGTATGTATGTATGTGTGTGTGTGTGTGTGTGTGTGTGTGTGTGTGTGTGTGTGTGTGTGAGAGTGTGCGTGCGTGCGTTCGTGTACATGCCTGTGTGATCATGTGTGCATACGTACGAATGTACACATGCATGTTTGTGTGCGTGTATGTGTGCATGCATGTGTGTGTGTGTGTGTGTGTGTGTGTGTGTGTGTGTGTGTGTGTGTGTGTGTGTGCGTTTGCGTGTGTGTGTATCTGTCTGTTTGTGTGCATGCACACACATATACGTGAGTTTGTGAATGTGTGTGTGAGTGCATAAATGTCACACTGTAGTAAACTTACATCAAACTTCAAACTAAATAGCAAAGATTTGTTTCTTCTCTCAACCACACTCTAATGTACTTACTGAGGAGAAACAACAACCCCCCCCCCCCCCCCCCCCCCCCCCCCCCCCCCCCCCCCCCCCCCAAAAAAAAAAAAAAAAAAAAAACCAAAACACCATTTACAAAAACAAGATGCAAAGCATATAAACATACTCCCAGTTTATCCTGAATGCGCGTGAGATATTCCATAAAGAGGAAAAACCGTCTTGGGCTGGTGTAACCGTTAGTAATGGCTATTCTGGTAAAAAAAAATCAGCCATCGTCTGTGACCTATAATGAACATACTTACAAATTTTCAGAAAGATCGGCCGAGAACTTTCTGAGATTTTCCATAAAGAAGAAAAACCATTATGGGCCGTTAGTAAAGGCTGTAACGGTAAACTTAAACATCGGGCATTATCCGTGACCCATATGAACATACGTACAAATTTTCAGAAATATCGGCCTCACACTTTCTGAGATATTCCATAAAGAAGAAAAAACCGTTACAGGCTGTTACAGCCGTTAGTAATGGCTATAATGGGGTAAACTTAAACTTCGGGCATCATCCGTAACCAATAATGAACATAATTGCTAATTTTCACAAAGATCGGCTGAGTACTTTCTGAGATATTCCATAAAGAAGAAAAACCGTTACAGGCCATTACAGCTGTTAGTAACTGTTATAACGGTAAACTAAAACATCTGGCATCATCTTTTGACCCATAATGAACATATCTGCTAATTTTCACAAAGATCGGCCAGGTACTTTTTGATATATATTCTATAAAGAAGAAAAACTGTTACAGGCTGTTACAGCCGTTGGTAACGGCTATAAACGGGGTAAACTAAAACATCAGGCATCATCTGAGACCCATAAAGAACACACCTGCTAATTTTCACAAAGATCAGCCAAGTACATTCTTAGATATTCCATAAAGAAAAAAAACATTACAGGCTGTTACAGCCGTTTGTAACAGCTGTAACGGTAAACTAAAACATCGGGCATCATCCGTGACCCATATAATGAACATACTTACAAATTTTCAGAAAGATCGGCCTAGTACTTTTTTGATATATTCTATATAAAGAAGAAAAACCGTTACAGGCTGTTACAGCCGTTAGTATTGGCTATAACGGGGTAAACTAAAACATCGGGGGCATCATCTGTGACCCATAATGAACATACCTGCTCATTTTCACAAAGATCGGCCAAGTACTTTCTGAGATATTCCATATAGAAGAAAAAACCGTTACAGGCCGTTACAGCCGTTAGTAACGACTGTAACGGTAAACTAAAACATAGGCATCATCTGTGACCCATAATGAACATATCTACAAATTTTCAGAAAGATCGGCCCAGTAGTTTTGTCTGGAGCGAGTGGAATACATTTTGACCATGGCCGGCCGGACACACAGACAGCATTTCTTCTTTAAGAACTGGGAGTACAAAAACAAAACAAACCCTCACCTTCTGTAATTTGGCCACGATCTTGGTTTTTTCATTTTTGCCCACATAGTCGGCCAGTTTCTTCCCCCTGAGCATTTCCTTTCCCCGGCCCACAAGGAGGCACTGGCTTTCATCAATCACCTCCAAGGATGCCTGGGGGTTCACACACACACACACACACACACACACATACACCGTATTGTTACTGTGTGTTGTGTTGAGCTGAGCTGTGTTGACTCAAGGCTAGACAAGCGCAATGGATTGATGTGTTGGTGAGGTGTTTGCCAAAATTTGTCTCTCTTCTACCTCCTGCTTTACTTTTCTTTCTTTCTTACTGTATATCATCTTCTAGCCATCACCCACCTGTAGCCTCATGATTCAGATGGAGTGGTCTGTCTTCTACATACATACTACCCTTAATGCAATAACCACTCGGCGGTGACACCAAAACTGTGTTGCACTGTGCTGTAGTCTTTTCTTCGGTACTGTATCAGAATAGCTTTCACTGTGTGTTTCTCTACTTAGGATGCATCATCTTCTTGCAGTCCAAACCACATCATCTTCCTGCAGTCCAAACTACATCATCTTCCTGCAGTCCAAACTACATGTTCTTCCTGCAATCCAAAACCACATCATCTTCCTGCAGTCAAAACTACATGTTCTTCCTGCAATCCAAACCACATCATCTTCCTGCAGTCCAAACTACATGTTCTTCCTGCAGTCCAAACTACATGTTCTTCCTGCAATCCAAACACATCATCTTCCTGCAGTCCAAACCACATCATCTTCCTGCAGCCCAAACCACATCATCTTCCTGCAGTCCAAACCAAATGATCTTCCTGCAGTCCAAACCACACTGTCTTCCTGCAGTCCAAACTATATCATCTTCCTGCAGTCCAAACCACATCATCTTCCTGCAGTCCAAACCACATCATCATCTTCCTGCAGGCCAAACTACATCATCTGCAACTCATCACTCGTCGGATCCGTTTTCCATTTACATTCCTTTTCACACTCTCTACTGACACATAATGCGTCTAGCAGTATCATTTCCAACACAAATCGCATGGTTTTCACTACTTCCCAATTCATAACCACCACCCACCACCCCCATTCCGAATTGTCTCCCTTTTTATGTTTGGCACCTTACATCCCTAACAACCTTTTAAGTCCAAACTTGAAGCCCACCTATTTCAACAGTACTACAACTTCCCAACCCTCCTACCTTTCTAACAGATGCAGCACTTAATTGATTTCTTTCTTTTTTTTTTTTTGTAAAATAAGTATGTATGTCTATGCATACACATGCAAGTACGTAATTTATATAGTAATTTTGTTGGTATGTACATTTCTGCATGCATGCATGTATGTTTTGTTTATGTTGTATGTTACACTGTACATTTGTTGATATGCCATTATGGGTATGTGTAATTTTTAGTGCTTGCTTGCGTGTGTGCCATTATGGGTATGTGTAATTTTTAATCCTTGCTTGCGTGTGTGTGTGCGTGTAAGCATGTGCTTAGAACCCATAAGTGCATGTGGGCTTGAGAGTAAGTATGTACAAAGAACCTGAAACAGGCTTTTAATAAATGAATAATGCAATCATCATCATCATTGTTATCATTTCCAGTTACTCAGACACTGGATGAATAACAAAGATCTACACCACACTGTTCCATAACATTCAACGATGAAAAAAAAACATTTAACTGAATCAACATTGCATTCACACACACACACACACACACACACACACACACACACACATGCGTGCGCACACACAAAAAAACACACACACACACACACACGTGCGCGCGCGCGCACACACACACACACACACACACACACACACACACACACTTCTCATCAATTTTCCCATTTTCATCCTGACCTGTTTGCCAGAGAGGTCCTCGGTGTTTTCAAACTCGTTGCGGATGGGGTCATGCGGGGGAAGACCCATAGGATAGACGATCATGACCGCACCACGAAGCATGTCCAGAGCCTCTTTCACCGTCGTCTGCGTGACTAATGCATTAGCCTCCACCTTTTTCTGCAGAAATTGCCAACATCTCAGATGCACACAGTTGACAGAAAATCATTACTACATTGTTGGGTTTTGTTTTATGTTGTTTTTTTTTTTCATACCCAGTGAAATAAGTCATCCCATCGGTAAAAACAAGGTAATTTTCAACCAGTGAACACCAAGACATGGTTATTAAAAAAAAAATCTTATACAAGTTAATGATGTGACCTCATGAGACTCAAGGGGGAAAAATACTTATGCGCACACGCACACCCTCACGCACACTGAACACACACACACACACAACACACACTGAAACACACACACACACACACACACACACACACACAAAACACACACACATAATACACACTGCTATCCGACCCGGCCCAGTGAACTTGTATGGACAGTCTTTCTCAAAATCTTCCTTTTTAATGTTGTTTGTGTGCGGTGAAAATGAATCTTCATGATGGCTCCGCTTCTTCACAGAAGACAAAATACAGTGCAGCCAGACTGGTCAAAGTTGGCCAATCAAAAAGTAGCTTCCAAACACCACCCAAGGGAACGTACTGAGTGTGGACTGCTCTCCCTTCATTCTTTTGTGATCACTGTTGATATCACTGGAGTGTGAGTCTGTGTGTGTGTGTGTGTGTGTGTGCATGCATGCGTGCATGTGTGTGTATGGGTCAGTGTATATGTATGTGTTTAACTGTGTCGTTGCTATATGGACATTTCTATTCATCATAGCTGAAAACTGATCATGCTGAACAGCTCTACAATACAAGAATTCAATAAACATATGATCATCAGGAAAGCAATTGCCATGATATCACTGAAAATCTCTCACCAAGAACAACTATTTTTGTCTTACTGTTCACCAACAATTCACTTCACTGTCATTAATATGTCATTAAAAAAAAATGTGCTGAAGCCATTATTCCTATTTGATGTATGCCTGTTAAAAGACGGGAAGAAAAGACTGTCAGTTCTCAGCACACTACACACTGTCTCTGTGCCTGACACGACAACAGCGTCATTCTTTTCCCTTGTGCCACAGTATGATGCTGGAAGAAACTAGTGTCCGTTGTCTTCCACCAGAGGGCAGTAATTCACCAACTGCACTGTTGTGGAAGATAAATGACTTAGGCAAGGCACACCATTTTCACACTACACCCTCCTCTCACCCTGCGCATACTGCCTGCCCTGCCCCGTCCCTTTATGTTCCCCTCTTTCCCCCATCAGCTAGAGTAAAAGATTAGTGACTCGGCAAGGCACACCATTTTCATACTACACCCCTCCTCTCACGCTGCACATACTGTCCTGCCGCCTGTCCCCTTCCCTTATCCTCCCCCCCTCTTTGCCCCATCAGATAGAGGTGTAGGCTGAAATATTGATAAGACATGTCTATGCGCACTGATTGTTTATTTGAAACCAAACTTTTTTTCTTATAATCTGAAACAGAACTGTTGACAGTTTTTCCATATTTAAGATACTAAGTGTATGAACAGACAAAAACTCTATGAGATGTCATAGGATGTTATTGATTACGCTGCATTGAATCA
>JADBJO010003350.1:35000-45000 GCA_016801955.1 Conus betulinus | reverse complement strand
GGTTTTTCATACCAGCATTTGACAACAGAGTTCGACAAACTTACCACCACAGATTCTATGGACTTTGAGTCGACCATTGTAGATGGCTATAAGGTCAGGCAGTAGACTGTCGATAGGAGTGTCCGTGGTCGTTTCATATAGAAACTGCGACTCATCACCACTCTTGATGTGCAGTTTCACCATACTGGTCAATATTTTCTTACAAATCTGATGAATTCACAGCCTGTTGGAAAAGCAGTTAAGTGCTGGTATTAATATCCTATCATATGAGATCAACATGAAAACAGCTGCATGTGAGTTGTTTACAAAGCCTTTTCCTTTTGATTTTTTTGCTATTCATTGTTACACTTTTTTCCCCTATTCATCATAACATTTGGCAAGTTCAGATATCTGTGTTCTTCTTTTCTGTTTTACTATAGATTGATAATTCTGAATTCCAAGAACTTCACCAACTACATTTTCTCAGCATTTATCAGTTATATATGCTGACATGTAATGATCCCACAGCATTTTCCCATCAATTATTAACCCCCCAACTGCTGAATTTCAGTTAACAACAGGTTGTGCAGACTGTTAAGGTGTAATTACCTACTTCACAAACTCATACTTTCCCATGTGAAAGAGGAGGAGATAGATGAGTGGTAGCTAGTGATGCAGTCTGTCTGCCCCATCCCTTTACAAGGATACAACCATACCTGACAATGTCTTTGTCTGTAGTAGTCAAAAGGGTGTGACACTGTAGTTTCTATGTGGACATGTACTATTCCAGATTAACTTGATGGAACAAATAGTGTTTTCCTGAATCCAAAAATGATAAGATGTAATCTATGTTCTTCCTCAGGATGACATACTGGCTGAATCTAAATCTAATCTTACCAAACATTGCTTATGCATGAAAAATGAAATAATTGCTTTAGTTTCTCTGCTTGTCACTACCAAACACCGTTTCTGCATGATGAGTAATGCAGTAATTGTTTCAGAGTCACCCTTGTTCAAGTTGTTGTCACCAAACATTCTTCCTGCACTATGAGAAATGCAATTTATCATTTTAGCTTTGCTGCTTTACACGAATCAATTTTTGTAGACAGATATGAGTCATTTTGTAACCAGTGGGTCAAGCTACCTTTAATAAGTCAGACTTTCAATGTTCTTTTCATACCATCATCTTGCTGATTATTTTGATGTATTTTTTAAGTACAGAAAATAATTCCAGTATAATGAGCTGCTCCTTGTACTTCTTTTGGTCTTGTGGTGTAGAACACATTTTCAATTCTCTTGTCTGTACAGATTTACAAAACAACATTATCGATTGAGCGATGAACCCATCTATGAAAGATCTTTCAACATCGAAAACTACAAGTACAAATATAGTTCTGGAATCTATGGACTCCTGTACAAAACTTGATTAGTCTTATTAGTTTCAGGGCTTTGGAAACATATCTGTGGCTCATTTCTTGAATCGATTACTTAAATTACTTGAATATGCTAACTTACGTGCTTATTAAATTATTTGGCAATAGGTGAATACTATGGATGTTTTCAACACCCCAAATCACTTTGTTTTCGGACGGAAAGAACCATGGAACGAAATAATCAATGACTGAAAGTCGAGAAAATGAGAAATGTCGAATGCAAGGGCAATGTCCACACTGATCCCCGTAAGAGACGTTAATCAACGGAGTGAAAGAAGCTCAACGAAAATTCTGAAAGCTTCTTTCCGTCACTGGATTATCTTCTCTTGGTCTTACGTGCGTAAATGCGGCTAAAGTTATTTTGTGGCCTTATCCCTAAACTATGGAAAGAATCTGTCTTATGAAACAACACGGAAGAAAATGATCAGTGCCCAGCAGTACGTGAACGTTTACCTGGATGGTTACTTGTGCAGATAAGTTCAACTCGGGCTGACCAACCTTTCTGCTATGCGAGACAGGATCTGGCATGCGTTGTTGTACCCGGAAGTTCTTCTGTGCTATTCCGCAGTAATGTTTCTTAGCAACAAGGAAACATTACCTCCCCCCACCCCCACCCCCCCACCCATCTCCTTCCCCTCTTCCTTCCCTTCTAAAACCTTCTCTCTCTCTCTCTCTCTCTCTCTCTCTCTCTGCTGTACCTCTCTCTGCTGCGCGCGCGCGGCATGATGTGTTGTCTTCATCAGTCCAGGAAAAACGCTGATTTCTTTACTCAAGTAATTAGTGTTCAGAACCTAAAATCGAATTTCGAAAAAAATACTGTGATAATGTGATGAAGGCCACAATCTAGTGCTGACGCATCTGATCGTTTTTGTGGTGTAATTAGGGAAAAAAAAAAAAACGAAAAAAAAAACCCGACAGCCGTAGGCCGGCCATGGCGTGGCGCGTGCCGGCCGGCGGCATGCAGGAGCTGTAGGGCCTAGTTAGATGTGTCGGCTGTAGGTTACACCACCCATCACGCCAGCCATGGGGTCCACTACTCGATCCATGGCCAACGACACACCGGTATATTTATGTGCGGGGGTAACCTCGAACAGATAACGGATACGCTTAATCCGATGCAGAAAACATTTACATGTGTTAAACAATGTATACCCCATTGGAGGTTTGCACTACATCACAGGTAATGGGGAATTTCATACCTAAAGGAGTGAAATGCACATGGAAAAATTACCATGCACAACACAAAGAATATGACTACTCTGATGACTTTACTACCATCTCTCCAATTCCGTCTGACCTCTGCCAGTCTACGATAGAGATGAGGTCAGAGGAAGTCAAGATTCTGAAGATACATGTATATATATATATATATATATATATATATATATATATATATATATATATATGTGTGTGTGTGTGTGTGTGTGGGTGTGTGGGTGTGGGTGTGTGGGTGTCACAAATAAAATCAGAGAGCCACTCAGAACTCTAAAAATGCTCATCCGAAAAGGGAGCGACATATATATATATATATATATATATATATATATATATATATATATATATATATATATATATATATATATATGTGCTTTCCCTTGTATAAGAATGGTACCCGTTGTATCAACGGGTATCATTCTTATACAAGGGAAAGCATGTCTACAGTGGGTCAATGAGGAGTTCGACGAGCTGCGTAGTATTGTACATACACTGGGTGTAACTGCGTGCTCTGACCCACTCTCCATCACACACATGTGCGTGCCAGACATGGACGTAGCGACGGCCGGCGTGAAAGGCGCTGGGGTGTGTGCAGTGGATGAGACCAGCACTGGTGCGACCGTGAAAGAAGACACGCGCTGTGTGCTTATCCCGCCAATCACACGGGCAGAAAGCAGTGAAGAGGAAGGAGATACAGACCGCCCTTTGACCGCTCCATCCTGCCTACACTCAGCATCCCCCCTCCACTCCCTGCCCCCTTCACCTACTGAGGCCTGCTCTTCTCACCCAGTGACAGAACCTCCGCCCTCCACTCCCCCTTCATTGAGCCCATCTTCCTTCACTGTTCCGGTCGGCGTTAGTGCACAGGATTCACAGTCCCCAGCATCTACTGAAAATTCACCCCCCCCCCCCTCACCATCCTCTACTGCAACCTCTGTCCCACCTGACTCAGTCATGCCCCTCCCCCCTCTCCCAGCAAGACACCACATGCATGGCAGTCACTAAAAGCATTAGCAGTGACACCAGCACAGACACTGAAAACGTTTCCAGTGACAAAGACGGTGACCAAGCTTCAAAGTCAGGGAATATGCCAGATGTGTGTGCTGCTGCCATGATGACTGTGTGTCCAAGGCAGAGTTTTTTACAAACAACACAGTCCCTACAAGCTGAAGTTTCAGCCTTTCGGGCAGCACTGCAAGCAGCAAGACAGACATTGAAGATTGACATAGATGCCATCACCACTCAGTACTACACTTACAAGTCCAAAACACACAAAAAAACCTCTTCCCTGCTCCTCAGATCACAAACTTCCCTCCAAGACTACATCCTCCAAACCACCCTCCCCCAAATCCATCCACCCCCAAATCATCATCTCCCATATGCCCACCCCGTCGAATGCCGCTGCCACAAATAGCAATGCTGACAGTGGACACAGCGCAGGCAAAGCAGACTCCACACCAGTGTCTGAGTCCCTCAGTCAGCAGACCTCCACCCCCAACCCTCTCCAACATGTCAGTGTCACTAAGGATACCACCCCCAACCCTCTCCAACATGTCAGTGTCACTAAGGACACCACCCTCCAGCCCTCTCCAACAGGTCAGTGTCACTAAGGACACCACCCCAGCCCTCTCCAACATGTTAGTGTCACTAAGGACACCATCCCCAACCCTCTCCAACATGTCAGTGTCACTAAGGACACCACCCCCAACCCTCTCTAACATGTCAGTGTCACTAAGGACACCACTACCATTCTGCTGGGGGATGATGTAGTGAAAGGGGTGGATCCCTCCCGCTCCTCACCTCCAAACAGCAAGCCCCCAAAAGTGACCTGACAGTGACCCAGCTGACCGAGTGGCTCAGTGGCCAGACACCCTCAACTACCGTGAGACTGGCTGCAGTTCATGTTGTTGGGATCCACGACTGTGCACAAGTCCAGGCCTCAGCAGACAGTGCCATCAGCAGTGACAAGTGGAAAGACCTTCTTTCCCAGTGCCGGAGGGTCTTTCCCAAAGCGTCACTGCTAGCTTCTGCTATCATGCCTGCCAGAGGACGACACCCCTTCAATCCAGTCATTCATCACAGCAACAGGAACCTGCAGCAGGTGTGTGACGGCATGGGTGTGCACTACAGGGACCACACTGCTGTCTGGTGCAGTGGTGCACCCAGAATGGCACCACCAAAATGGCATTGTACCAAAATGCCTTGCAAAATCTGTTTGAGGGGGACAGCATCGGCACCAAGAGGGCAGTGACCACAGGCTTCGCCCCACTGGACGTCTCTCCACTTCCCCCTTGTTGCATCACCGCTCCGTTCCTCCTCCCGTCCATTCACCTACTCCACGCATGTTACCAGCAAGCAATCACACATCACAGTCCTCTCAACCCCAGAACCCTCCTAGTCTTCCCCATTCTCCGGCCGACCCACACTACTCGGAGGTCTTTCCACCCCTCCCTATCACCACTCTAAACCCCACCCACCCACTTCCGACGACCGGACAGTAGTAGGCTACTACCACGCGGGGAACTAATTCGTATGGTAGTAGAGAGGACTATACTTCGCCTCCACAACCACACCACCCATGATGCCACCACCTGTGTATCCTCCTATGATCTTCCCTTCTTTTCCTCGTAGCTTCCCACCTGCTTTTTGGCAGTGGCCACACTTCATGCCAATGCCACCAAACTATGGCCAGTTCTCATAGACTTGAATAAGTGTGTGTGTGTGTGTGTGTGTGTGTGTGTGTGTGTGTGTGTGTGTGTGTGTGTGTGTGTGTGTGTGTGTATATAAGTATATATACACTCGTGTGGAAAGTGCAGACTTTGAACTATATGCATCTGCCAATGTGGACTGTGTAATTCCGAATCTGCCGACCCATCTGATAAGCTGAAAAGAAAAAGTGGTTGCGAACTACATTATTAGCATTTCTGAAGAAAGCAAGACTTTTATATCATAGTTTTATTATACCTGAATATGTGTGAGCACGCTCAGAAACCCTCCTGTGGTGTGGATAAAGCTTCGGTGACACTTGCCACAAGCGTGTAACGTAACTTTGTGAATTTAAACTTTTATCCTTTTTCATATTCATTGTCCTTTTTTATTACAATTGATCATTGTTGATTTGGTATGTAAGTGTGTTGTATCACACTTATTTGTAGTTTTGACTTGCTTGTTTCTCATATTCATTATCCTTTTGAATTGAAGATAGTTGTTGTGTGTGTGTACCATACGGACACATTGAGTTTGTATTCAAGTGTATCCTTGCTATATTTGTTTTAGTTGCACAATGGTGCAATCATCTTCAAAGTGGCCACAGGAAGACGGACTACGTATTGGACATCTTAATATAAACCATATACAAAACAAGTTACAGGAGGTTCCCACTATACTGTACAATCAAGACAAACCCTTTCATATATTTGGCTTCACTGAATCAAGACTTTCAGATATTGTCCCTGATGCCGCTGTCTTAATCGCTGGGCTACAATATTGTACGCAGAGATCCCACCGAATCCAAAAATCTACAGGCATATTACTTTACGTTCATGAAACATTAAATGCCCAACGTTTGTATGATCTTGAAAGTTTTGGAATTGAAGCAGTTTGGTAGTAATCAAGTTGAAGAGAACAAAACCCATCAAAATAGGATTTGTGTATCGAAGATTTGTGTATCGAAACCCAGCGGAAAATGCTGGTTGGATGGACAAGTTTACGGCCATGATGGATGCAGCATCGCTTGATGCCACAGAATAATACTTTTAGGTGATTTCAACATTGATCTATTGAAGTGCCAAACATCATGGTCAGATAGGACTACCTCATACAACTTATCACAAATTATAGACATGCCAACCAGAGTAACACTCACTAGCAAAACATTAATTGACCACATCTATCTTTCTGAACCACAAACGTCATTGAGAAATGTGTGCCTTTGAATGGAAGCAGCGACCACTTTCCAGTATGTATTACGTGGAAAAGAAGTGGAATCAAAATTCCTAAAACTGGCCACAAACACATCACTTACAGATCTTTTGGACACTTCCACGAAGATACCTTTCTTACTGACCTCATGAATTCCCCCTTTTATAAATGTTTATAATTACACTGATCCAGAGAAAGCGCTAGAGTACTGGCTACACACGTTTAATTCTGTTTATGACAAGCATGCGCCATTCAAAACGCGTCGAGTTAAACATAGTGCACAACCAAAGTGGATGACTGATGAAATACAAGCTGCTTGTTTCTTACGCGACGATCTGCTTGAAGCAGAAGGGAAGTCGGATGGATTTAAAAGGCAACGTAATAAAGTCAATCACTCAAACGGACAGCAAAAATGAAATTTTTTTTCGTGAACTTGTAGCCAACAAACAAAATTCGAAGTCCATATGGCAAGCAATAAATGAACTTACGAATAAAACTTCACAGTCAAAGACAAGTCCCATTACCAGCATAACACCAAATGAACTCAACCAACACTTTACAACAGTTGCAGAACACATTGTCAAAGAAAAGAATACTGACTCAAATGAATTACAAAAAAAAAAAAAAAAAAAAAAATTGCAATGCTAAGAACATTCGTTCAGCAACACCAGTTCCGCCTATGACAGTTAGTGATGTTTGCCAAGCTTTATGCCAATTAAAGCAGACAGGAAGCCGCGGACTGGACGGGATTGATGGAAAAATACTGAAACTATCAGCACCTGTTATATGTGAAACTCTTACCTACATTTACAATTTATGCATTGATAAATGTCACTTTCCCGCTCAGTTCAAAGTTGCAAAAGTAATACCCATTTTCAAATCTGGAGACAAATCTGAGCCATCGAACTACAGACCTATATCCATTTTGCAGTTCTCTGTCCAAGCCCTTGGAAAAAAACACATAAATAAACATCTTTGCCACCATTTTGAACTCCTCCAACCTACTAATAAAAATCAATCAGGATTCAGGAAAAATCATTCTTGTCATTCAGCGCTTACAAACCTAGTAGATCAATGGCTAGCCAGTGTTTATGAGAATAAATATTGTGGGCGCACTGTTTGTTGATTTTGCAAAGGCTTTTGATGTAATTGACCACAAAACTGTTATGCAGGAAGCTTTTATCATATGGTATAACAGGAAATACCTTACAACTGATAACATCATTCCTAGAAGACCGTCAACAAATCGTTTGTGTCAACAACAATTATCAGAGAAGCTACCTATACAACATGGCGTACCCCAGGGTTCTGTGTTAGGTCCATTGCTGTTCTCAGTTTATATAAATGATCTCCCCTCTTTATATTGAGGATTCATGTGAACTCTTTTGTGATGATACCACTGTCCATACAAGTAGCTCCAGCTTGGAAGCTGTTTTCACTTCATTACAGAAGAATGCTGATATCTTAAGTAATTGGTGCAATGTAAATCACATGTCATTGAATCCTAACAAAACAAAAATAATGCTGATAACAACAAGGCAGAGAAGACAAACCATAACCACACAGCCTCCATCTGTTTTTATCAATAATCAGGAAACTGAAGTGGTGGATAGCCATCGAGTTCTAGGCGTATATGTTGATAATAATCTTTCTTGGTCTTATCACCTTCGCAGTTTATGTAAATCAATATCCAGACAAACATATCAGCTGTGCAGGATTAAGCATTTCTTAAACCTCATGCCAGGAAATTGTTCCTACACGCACATGTTCTCTCTTCAATCAATTATTGTTCAACACTATTTGATTCTGCTAGTGCTAATGCCATGAAACCTCTTACGAGTGTCTACAAAAGAGCGCTTAAAGCAGTCCTATTAAAATCATCTAGTCTTAGTGAAGGGGATTATACTAAGCGGGGGGGGCTCTTCCATTAAAAGAAATGTTTGCTGTCAACAAATGTCTGCTAATGCAAAAAAAAAAAAAAAAAAAAAAAAAATTGCATCGGGTTTAGCACCACAAACTCTCCAGTCTAAATTTAGCATAAACCCTAGGGATTCAACCAAATTCCAGGTTCCCACACCTAGAATAGATCTATTTAAATCAGGCTTAACTTACTCAGGTAGTGGCTTGGAATTCACTTCCACTACATTTCCGATGTACTCAAATTACAGAATCCTTCAGGGAAAAACTAATTACACATTTCACAGCAGACCATTGCTATTAGGGACAAAATACATATACCAGGGCACACCCTCTGTTTTGCTGCATATTAAACTGATACGCCGTTTTCCTTTCACTGATGTTTTTAAAACCAGATAATGATAAATGAGAGATATGGTTACTATCGGTTTTTATTAATGATTGAAATTATATCATGATGAATGACTGTTGTGGTCGCTGGCTTTATTGGTGCATTGTCACTAATTGATTGATGTCTTAATACTTTGATTTCTTCGAGCACTGTAACTGCAAGGTGATAAATGTGTGTCCGGATTACTGTTGATCCATATTGATGTATCGCTCTTTATTCAAATTTATAGTAATGTTTAGCATGTGATATTTTTGGATAGAAAAATGGAATTATCGTCTCTCTCTCTCTCTCTCTTCGTTAATCACGGCTGCGTTTCGATGGATTGTCGCTTAATTAATAATCATTATAGTTTGGGTAGTGTATGGATGGTCAAGAAGAAAAAAAAAAGATGGAAGGGGAGCGTAAATTATAATGGCATCTCTCTCTCTCTCTCTCTCTCTCTCTCTCTCTCTCTCTCTCACACACACACACACACACACACACACACACACACACACACACACGCCCATGCACACACACACACACATCATGAAAAATAAGTGTTATGATTATTGATGCTAGGAATTCATTGCTGCTTACTGATAACTGATTGTAGTACCGTTCGTTCTCGTTTTGCCTTATAACCCACATCATGTAAATGTAAAGAAAGTAAAAAATGTTGATATTATGATGCATTGTAGTTGTCTAATTATCATCCTTAGCAGTTTGTTGTATGTTCATTTTTTTACAAAAGGAATGTAACTCTCTCTCTCTCTCTCTCTCTCTCTCTCTCTCTCTCTCTCTCTCTCTTCTCGATAGGAGGATCGCTTATTCCATATCTGTGTGTGCTGATTCTTTTCTTCTTTGTAATCAATTTGTGTGCTGATTCTTTTTCTTTGTAATCAATTTTTTATTCTTGTTTGTTGTTTCAATCGTTTCTTTTTTTTTCCTTTTAAGTCATCTACGCCTTAACTGTTAATGGATGAACTTTTTAATGTTGTGAAGATATGCGTGTTTGTTAAAAGTTTTGTAAGTCTTTGTCGCTAGTCATATTTAGTCCCTTAACGGGGCAAGGGCCGGATGAAAAAAAAGCATGGTGAAATGAGTTTGCAATGGAACGTGTCAGTGATATACAGATCATTGTAATGTAGTTCAAACCTAGGAA
>JADBJO010003350.1:0-30000 GCA_016801955.1 Conus betulinus | reverse complement strand
TCTTCTTTTTTTTTTTTTTAAAATTCAAATCTTTGCCAAGTCATTACTGTAATGACTGAAGAATTGTTAGCCTGCACTTGTTTTCTCCCCCTACTTGATTGTTCAGCATTATAATGTTTGGTCAGTCAGTGGGAGATTGCATTCTTAGGAGATCCAAGTAAAGGTTGTTCTGTACGATTCTTTGCCACTCACAATGCTTAGGTTATTGAACAGCAGAGCTGACCACTCAGAAAGTTCAATATTTTTTGATCCCCCTTGCATGCTTGAATGGATCCTGAAGCATAGGCTCAAAGGTTGTCCCCCAACATTTTATACTGTTTGCATAATGCTTTTAGTTTTTCAGCAACTTTTTTCCCTCTCCACACTTTCGTTTTGTTCCATTTACTACCCTTCGCTGGCTGCTTTGGGGGTGCTGTTGGATTCTTTTTGAAACCCTTGGTGGTGAGAACACCGAAGAATTATGGACTGTGATGTGTTTCTGTTTGACACCAAGAGCACAGACACAAATCAGCCGTGTCTCCCTGATGAGTACGATCCAGCGGATGAAAGGCATAGGAGCAGGCAAAACAAATAGATCTGCCTTTGAAGGGGAGTACGATAGTTGCCTCAGGCAGCTAGTGAACGGTTTTTTCATATTTAAAACTTTCATTTTTGCTTAAAAAAAATTCAAATCTTTGCCAAGTCATTACCATAATGACTGAAGAATTGTTAGCCTGCACTTGTTTTCTCCTCCTACTTAATTGTTCAGCTTTATATATATATATATATATATATATATATATATATATATATATTCTTTTCTTCTTCCTAAAAGGCTGGTTCACTCACAAACGAGTAGATCACCAGCACGCGTGTTAAAGAAGTAAAATAAAATAAAGTGCGACTCAGCCTGTTGGCCCCTGGAGCAAAATTGGCAACAAGGGGTCGCACACGATATTCAAAAAGTTAAAAGCAATGGTCAGATTCAGGCCCAAGTAACCATAAAATATCTGGGGAAGTTAAAATAAAAAATCAGTCAATATGCAGATCTCAAGACTGTGGTATCAATTTGATTTTTAAATGAGACTGCATTTGTGGCGATCTTGATGGCACCCAGCAGTGAGCTCCACAGCCGTACAGAACTAGGATAAAATGAATGTAAGTGGCTGTCAATATTTGATGCAGGTATGGCATAAGGATGACCGCCACTCCTGGTGTTACTTTTATTTCAATACTATTTGTTCCATTGGGATATCAATTAGTATAGCTCTGCCTTTGAAGAAGACATAAAGTTTGATAAAAGCTCTTCTCTCTTCTAAGGGTTTCCATTCTAATTTCCTCATGTTCTTCCTAGTATTCCCCTTCTCTCTGATATGGTTCCCTTGTTACGAACCGTGCTGCTCTCTTCTGAATCTTTTCAAGGTTATCAATGTCCTTTAGATGGTAAGGATCCCAGACTGAGCAACCATATTCCAGCACTGATCTAACCAGTGTTTTATAGCAGTCGTCGTCTTTAACCTTTATCAGTCAGTCATTGATATTCCTGTATACGAAAGCTAAAATGTTATTTGCTTTCTTACATACTAAATTGCAATGTTCTTTCCATTTGTTTTGAGACGATTATTTATAATGACGCCTAAATATTTTTTGCAGCATTGGTTTCTTTAAGAATAGTATTATGAATAGAATATTCTGATCTAGTTGGTGAGCATTTATTACATATACGCAACACATGGCACTTCTGGGGATGAAATTCCATTTTCCAAGTTCTTTCCCACCCCCTGTAAACCGTTTAGATCTTCTTGTAGAATGCGTGTATCATTCTTGCTTCTGATTGTTCTATATACTAAGTTGTCATCTGCAAAAAGCCTCATAGTAAATCCAGGAGAGAGATTTCTACTTATGACATTTATATCAATTAAGAAAAAGAAGGTCCCCAGAACAGTTCCCTGTGGTACACCTGACAAAACTGGTTTACAATGGGATGACGATCCTTCCACAACAACTTTCTGCGTTCTCCCAACGAGGAATGATCTAGGCCATTTTAGCAAAGAACTGCCAGTGCCGATGTGTTCTAATTTAAGCAGCAGGCCCTCATGGTCAACCTTATATCAAAGGCTTTAGAAAAGTCTAATAAAACTGCATCTGTTTGCTGTCTGTTGTTAAGACAATTATTAAAATCATTGAGAGTTGTTATAAGTCGAGTCTCACAACTCCATTGCTGTCGAAATCCATACTGGGCGTTATTTAAGAAGTCATATTTGTCAAGATGGTCCATTATGCTACTATATATTTATGTGTTCAAGTAGTTTTGCTGATATGGATGTTAGAGATACAGGTCTATAGTTCTCTGCTTTTGTTTTGTCACCCTTTTTGAATAAAAAAAACAATGCTAGCATCTCGCCACTCATCAGGTATTACTCCCTGGTCCAGTGAAACTTCGTAAAGTAGTTGATATATACCTCAGTCAATTCATATACATGTGTGTGTGTGTGTGTGTGTGTGTGTGTGTGTGTGTGTGTGTGTGTGTGTTGTGTGTGAGTGTGCATGCGTGCTTCATGTGAGCGTACGTGCGGACGTGTGTGTGTGTGTGTGTGTGTGTGTGTGTGTGTGTGTGTGTGTGTGTGTGTGTGTGTGTGAGAGAGAACAGAATATTAAACGAGAAACATACGAATAAAATGCTAATAATAATTACTGTGGAGATCATCAAAGATAGATACCCACTGGACTCTGCAATAAACATTTGCAAATAGAAGAAAAGAAGAGAATGATCGTTTAACATTTCGGGGAGGGACATTTTAGTGGATCCCTCAGTAGTATACCATGCGCAATTGACCTTGGGATTGAGACTCCCCCCTCCCCCCGCCCAGTCTGTCTGAAGGTCGTTTCGGCTGTGTGTGAAGGGACGCAATCGCCCTGAAGTTCAGCGTGTTGCATTGACCTTCGGGGTTGACCTTCACCCATCGCAAGGTCATTTCCGGCAAGCAACTAAGGGAAGCAACCGTCGCCTCTCGATATTTATGTCCCTTTACCGAGAATGTCCGAAGAAGAAGAAGAAGTAGAATTATCACTAGATATACCTTTTTCTTTCTTTATCTTTGGCGGGTGCATTCACTGTTAATCAATGATTCTAACAGATGTTTTTTTGTTTTTGTTTTTGATGGTAAAATAATTCAAAAAGGGAATGGCGAAAATGGATCGCTTGCTGTTTATCTTTCGACTCGTCCGTACCTCTGTGTGTGTGTATGTGTGTGTGTGTGTTTACATTGATTCTGACACGTCACTCGTGTGCATGAGTTAGCAGTGACAGCTGGCTCATACAAATCAATATATGGTGTGGTTTCGGCTGTGTCAAGGGACGCAATCGCCTTGAAGTATAGCAAGTTAGGTTGGATGTTTCACCCATCGCAAGGTCATTTCCGGCAAGCGACTAAGGGAGGCAACCATCTCCGGTCTTTACTTTCCTTTACCGAGAGTGTAGCAAACCTAAACCTACGTTGACACATTTTTCCTGTCTTTACCTTCATTTCACGGTTGTTGTGAAGGTTTTATGACGGTATGTCCTTGACAATGAGGATCCTCAACTACAAGAATCATTTCTGCTACATCGTGGACCTGGATCAGGTGTGTCAAGCTTTCGGATGCCCTAAATGCAGCAAACTTTGGAAAAAGGAATGGTTGCTTCAGCGTCACGAACGGACCTGCGACAGGTGAGTCAAAAACGTTTATCCAGGACGCCTCTACAAAAGTCTGTCAACTCCCTTGGAGATTCTGAGGGAGAATGGCATCGACGTCGACACGGATTTCGTCTTTCCGTACAGAGCCACGTTCGACTTTGAGGCCATGATGATGAAAGAAGACCTGCCCGCTCCCAGTCCCAAGACTCACAGCACTGCTAAACATGCCCCTCTGTCCGTCAGAATCTGCTCCAATGTTTCTGAATACCAAGACCCCGTCTGTTTCGTATTTACTGGTGATCCTGAGGATCTGATGGATAGGATGATTGATTTCATGGAGGAGGTATCCGACAAGGCATTCGATCTCCTCAACAACAACAACAAAAAGATTTCTCCCCGTCTACGATCAACTGAGTCGCCTCGACGGGCAGAGGGACTGCTTGGACGCCTATCTTCGAGAGTTGCCCGTGGTAGGCTTCAACAGTTCGAACTACGACCTCAATCTCATCAAACCTTATTTCTTCCAGAGAAGAAGAAGAGTCGGCTCCCCTCAAATTTCTGGTGAAGAACAACAACCAGTACAAATGCCTCAGCACAAAGAAGTTGAAATTCTTGGATATCACCTCTTACATCGCTCCTGGCTACTCCTATTCCAAATATTCGGCCGCTTTTGAGGTACAGGAACGCAAGGGCTTCTTCCCCTACGAATACATCACTGAGCTGGACAAACTGGATGACGTTGTTCTTCCTCCACGGGAGGCATTCTTCAGCTCCCTGAAAAACGAGTCTATCAGCGAGGAAGACTACGTTTACTGCCAACGAATTTGGGAAGAGAACGGCATGACTGCTCCGAGGGATTTCTTAGTGTGGTACAACAATCTTGACGTCATGCCCTTCCTGGAGGCCCCCCAAAAGCAGACACATTTGTACTCCGCTCTGGGATAGAACATGCTAAAGGATGCTATCAGGATCCCTGGACAGACGTTGAGGTACCTGTTCAAGACGGCTTCCCGAGGCGTCTATTTCTCTCTGGTCAATGACAAAAACAAAAGATCTCCACGAGTTGCTGTGCAAGGAAATGCTGGGAGGGCCATCCATCATTTTTCACAGGTTCCACAAGTAGGGGGTGACTCAGGTCCCAGGTGTGAAAAGCCAGTCCAGTGTTTGGGAGGCTACGTCGCCAATGCCTTGTATCCGTGGGCTCTAATGCAGGAGATGCCCATGGAACATCTTGTCCGTCGACGCAAGGGAAGCAACTTTCGAGACGGAAAAACGGACGTCTATGGAGAGACGCTAGAGCATGACTGGAATGGGTCATCCACAAAGAAAACGTCCTCATCCGCCACAAGTACAACAGCAAGGAACAGGCACTGGGAGGACTCCAGATCAGGGTGGACAGGTGGGTTGCCGAACATAGGATGGCTTACCAATTCCACAGATGTCTGTTCCATGGACACGACTGTCGCCGGACATGTGGAGTCGACATCAACCCAGTAAACGGAAAGACCATGGATGAACTTAGAAAAAACACCCAGGACATCAGAGAGTACCTCGGCATCACGCTGGTGTCAACCTGGTAGACATCTGGGAATGTAGTTGGCAGCTTTGAAAAGAAAGGAACACAGATGTACTCACGGATGTCACCTACATTAAGAAGGATGATGTATGCAAGCTGATCAACGACCCCCTTTCAAGAAATTGACTAGTCTGATGGACGACCAGATGGAAGTAGAGCTGAGTAAGGCTAAGATCCGATGGCATCTGCCCAACCAAATCGGCTTCTTCTCTATCAGTACGCCAAACCGAGAGGATGTTGGAGTTCTGTTTCGACTGCGTCGACAGGTTCGTCCCGCCCCGATTTTCAACTCCGTGAAATGGACACTGACACCCTGTTCATGGCCCTGAGTGGAAACAGGGTTGGAGAGAGCTGTTCAACCAGAGCTGAAACGCCAGTTCTACCGAGACTACAAAAACTGGTTCCCTTCTAAAGCTTGTGACGTTCACCAAGACCTCTTCGTTTCCTGCAAACTATCTGGACAGGATTGGACCCCTCTTCCCTGCTGCTTGGAATGACGAAAATTGGACAAAAGAACTCCGGTCTCTTGAAACTTGAGTACGATTGTGATGGCACCGTGACTCTTTGCTCAAAGACATACTATTGTTTCAGAGGGGGCGTCTGACAAATTGAGCTGTAAGGTGTTCAGCAAAACGCCACAATAGTTTGGTCAAGGAGTCCTATCTGAGGCCAGTGAGGGAGGAGTGATCAAGAGTTTCTGCATAGACGGAAGGACCATGTACACCTACCAGCAACACATGAATGCCCTCTCTTTCTTCTACATCAAAAGGAGGTCCTGAAGGATGGAGGCAGCACCAAACCCCTTCCGATTTAGAACAAATGCGAGTAAACCATTTTTCTCTTCTTCAGTAGGTTAGTATGGTACTTCGTCTGACACCCCACTCCCCCACCCCCACCCCCGTTGTGGTGCTGGACATGGATGGACGGTCTGATCCAGGTCCACGATGTAGCAGAAATGATTCTTGTAGTCGAGGATCCTCATCGTGTTGGGGGCGTGTGCGTTTTCGGTCCATCGAAAAGGAACCAGGCAAGACTCGTCAATCTGGAAAACGTCCAACTTGACCCCAAAACATGTTTTCGGCCTTTTCCAGGTCGGTGAGCGTCGTGCCCAGGAACTCCTCTTCTTTTTCTTGGCCCGTGTTCTCATACCATGTTTCAAAGAGAAGTCGGGTAGGTGTTTGAAGACTTTTAAGTGACGCTTCTTGATGCAAGGCGAGGCACTGAAAGAAAAACAAAACCCCAGGTTGTCGGAGTACAGAAAAGAGTGGTTTTCGTCCTTCACGAGTAGGTAGATGCCCTTGATGACCGTGATGAAATCAGGGAGAGGATGATGGCAGCAGCCAATAGAGTAGTTCGGGAGAGGATGATGCAGAAGCTGGTTTGAGGCGATGGAATGGACCATCTACTTTGAGTCGGGACGTTGCTGTCTGGCGTGTTCCAAGACATCCTGGTCGTTAATACCTTCTATGGAACCTCTCGATATCGTGTCTGTTGTTGATCAGACGAGTCGTGTCCGTGACTCGGACGTCGTCGTTTTTGGACGCATGGAAGAAACGATAGCCATCGTTGTTTCTGTGTGGCTGAGGTTGATTTTAAAGCGTTTGCTTTGCCTCTCAAAAATGGCATTGAGACGGTCTTTCCAGTCCGGTCTTCCCTGATCCTCCCAGCAGATGTTAAACATGCGTTCATGCTAGCCCTTGAAAGAATGAGAGCAAATGGCGCTCTAGTTGTCGGCGTAAATCTGCCGGTTTTCGGGAGCAATATCATCTTGATTGAAATCACCACCACCCCCACAGATCTATTCGTCACCTTTTGTTTTGCCTAACAGACTGATGATAAAGTTTTTCTCTTTTTTTTCCTGCTTTTTTTTTCTTCTCCCCGTTTTTCTTCTTTCAATCTTTCTTTATGATTTTTTTTTCTCTTCTCGCAGCCGTTTGTTGTCGTGAGATATCAAATGTAAGTCGAAATTCTCTTTTTTTACGAAATTTTCATGGCAAATGTTGCAAAATATGAGATGTGTCTAAAGTATGTAGAGATGGCATACGTCTTTTGCAGGTTATATTTCTTCTGGAAAGATGCGTGACAGACCTCGCAGACGCGGTTTTTAATCTCCATAATCTGTTCAAAACGCGCGCGCACGCACACACACACACACACACACACACACACACACACACACACACACACACACACACACACACACACACACACACACGTTTCCTCGATTAAAACTCATACAGCAACACACCATCTCTAGGTTGTACGCCACAGGTAAGGACATCACCATCATGTAGCATCAACCTCATCTCATTTAATGTTGTACCTCCCAGCTAAGGACATACCATCATAAAACCCTGACTACTCATATCAAGGTTCCCCCCCCCCCCCCCCCCCCCCCCCCCCCCCCCCCCCTTGTCTTCTCTGATAGCGTGTATATACTCGGTTATGAATGGTCCCAGCGCCTAATAAGTAAAAATATTAATGACTGACTCCGGAAAAAATGTCCACAAGAGAAATTCACGTACATATAAGCAACTTTTCGACAATCCATGTCCTCTGCGTTTACAGTGGACCCCAACAAGTGACACACATCGTTCAAAAGCTCATAGTTGTGACATTTAAAAAACTGTGTCGACTATACTTGCCTTGTCTGAAATAGTTATCCAATGTCAATCAGGTTTTCCCTCATTTTATCAAAAGGGTCGCTTAGAGTGGTACCGTTTTCTAAACCCTGTATCTCAAAAACTAAACATCTGATTTTTGTATGTGGGTTTTCCTCCGATAAAGCGTAAAACGTGTTTTTAGATCAAGTAAAACTTCCAAACGACTGTTTGGTGATAAGAGACTCATTTCGTGATGGAAGGTCACATTAAATGTCGTATCTCTCGACCAAGCCGTGAAATGAAGGTAAGAATGTTTCTGATCTAACTTTCATCGGTCAGTGCTTTTTTCATAAAGGGGCAAAACGTTACCTAGTAAGACCCATTTTAAAACTGTATCATTTCTGCAAAATGTCTGTTGCTGAAATAATAATTGTGATGAATATCCCCCCCCCCTTTCTCTTCTCGCAGCCGTTTGGTTGTCGTGAGATATCAAATGTAAGTCGAAATTCTCTTTTTTACGAAATTTCATGGCAAATGTTGCAAAATATGAGATGTGTCTAAAGTATGTAGAGATGGCATACGTCTTTTGCAGGTTATATTTCTCTGGGAAGATGCGTGACAGACCTCGCAGACGTGGTTTTTTATAGGTCTCCATAATTTGTTCCAAACACATCATCTAAGGTTGTACGCCACAGGTAAGGACGTCACCATCATGTAGCATCAACCTCATCTCATTTAATGTTGTATCTCCCAGCTAAGGACATACCATCATAAAACCCTGACTCCTCATATCTAGGTTACCCCCCCCCCCCCCCCCCCCCCCCCCCTTGTCTTCTTCTGATAGCGTGTATATACTCGGTTATGAATGGTCACAGCGCCTAATAAGTAAAAATATTAATGACTGACTCCGGGAAAAATGTCCACAAGAGAAATTCACGTGCATTTAAGCAACTTTTTTCGACAATCCGTGTCCTCTGCGTTTACAATGGACCCAACAAGTGACACACATCGTTCAAAAGCTCACAGTTGTGACATTTAAACTGTGTCGACTATACTTGCCTTGTCTGAAATAGTTATCCAATGTCATTCAGGTTTCCCTCATTTTATCAAAAGGGTCGCTTAGAGTGGTACCGTTTTCTAAACCCTGTATCTCAAAAACTAAACATCTGATTTTGCATGTGGTTTTCTCCGATAAAACGAGCGTAAAACGTGTTTTTTTTAGATCAAGTAAAACTTCCAAACGACTGTTTGGTGATAAGAGACTCATTTCGTGATGGAAGGTCACATTAAATGTCGTATCTCTCGACCAAGCCGTGAAATGAAGGTAGGAATGTTTCTGATCTAACTTTCACCGGTCAGTGCTTTTTTCATAAAGGGGCAAACGTTACATAGTAAGACCCATTTTAAACTGTATATTATTTCTGCAAAATGTCTGTTGCTGAAATAATAATTGTGATGAATATCTCATTGGTAAGCATTTTTTTTTTTAGTTTATTGATAAAGGTCAGGACCAGAGCGTCATCATTATGTTATGTGGAAAAGGAGCTTATTCCTGAAATTATTCAGTGAGAATTTGGAATTTGATGTTAGAAATGACTCTTTTGTTCGATTTTGAAAATACAAGTAATTCTTAATACAGTGAATTTAGTAATGATTCTCCTTCTTCTTCTTCTTCTTCTTCTTCTTCTTCTCTTTCTCCTTTTTCATTATTGTCGGTCTGTGTCTCTGTCCATCTGTCTGTCTCTGTGTTGTCTGTGTTTGTGTGTATTTTTCTGTTTCTGTCACGATCACGGTCCTCGTTTTGAACCCGCGCGACCCAGTGAACACCGGTGAATTTGTTATATGGTGCAATATGTGACGGCTTAAGAGACCACTCCTAGATTAATGGGGAAGAAAAAAATGTGTCATTGTTTTTTGTGGCAGGCGCAATGCCCCCGCTAGCCCTAGGGATGAATGGAAAAAACTGTGTTATCGTTGTATGAGGCGGTATTAAACGTCAGGTGCAACCCCCCTATAGCATCCCTTGACTAAGTGTTATTGATCGGTCCCCATGATAATGACAGGAAAAATGTGTCAAAGTAGGCTAAGGTTTCCTACACTCTCGGTAAAAGAAAGTAAAGACAAGGAGACGGTTGCTTCCCTTAGTCGCTTGCCAGAAATGACCTTGCAATGGACCAAGCATCCAAACCCAAAGGTCTAAGCAACATGCTATGCTTCAGGGCGATTGCGTCCCTTGGCGTTGCAGTTAAGGACACTCTCAGTTGAAGAGGAGTAAAGACAAGGCGACGGTTTAACATTTTGAATCATTTGGCGGTACTATCTGATCGGATAAATGTATTTCAGGACTTATGTTGCGGTTAAGAACACTCTCAGTAAAGGAAAGGAAGACCAGAGACGGTTGCTTCCCTTAGTCGCTTGCCGGAAATGACCTTGCGATGGGTGAAGCATCCAACCCAACACGCTATATTTCAAAGCGATTGCGTCCCTTGACACGACCGAAACCCCACCATATATTGATTTGTATGAGCCAGCTGTCACTGCTAACTCATGCACACGAGTGACGTGTCAGAATCAACACACACACACACACACACACACACACACACACACACACACACACACACACGCACAGGTACGGACGAGTCGAAAGATAAACAAGAGATCCGTTTTCGTCATTCCCTTTTTTTTTTTTTTTTTTTTTAAATTATTTTACCATCAAAAACAAAAACAAAAAAGCATCAATTAAAATTATTATGTAACAATGAATGCACCTGCCAAAGACAAAGAAAGAAAAAGGTATATCTATTGATAATATCTACTTCTTCTTCTTCTTCTTCTTCTTCTTCTTCTTCTAAGGACAAGACTCAGTAAAGGGACGTAAATAACGAGAGGCGACGGTTGCTTCCCTTAGTCGCTTGCCGGAAATGACCTTGCGATGGGTGAACGTCAACCCCAAGGTCATTACAACACGCTGAACTTCAGAGCGATTGCATCCCTTCACACAGCCGAAACGACCTTGAGATGGGGGGAGCCTAAATCCCAAGGTCACTTGCGCATGGTATACTACTTATCTCGGCTGAAATACATACACCACCTTTTGCAGTATAGTTCTTTTGCTCTGGGACAATGCATTAGTAAATGACTTACACTCAGTGCTTCTCTACACATAGATGTTATATCTTTGCAAAATTTCTTTTTAAGAGAATTTAAGCGCATTCTATACATTGAACTTCTGATCCCTCCAGAGAGAGAGAGAAGCCAGGAAGCAGCTCAAGACCTTTTGATTTACTTGAGCTCTAAATTGAACACAACTGTGATACTACTAAATATTTGAATTAGCAAACAAGCTTGTGAAATGTTCACCTGATACTTTGCTAATGATAGTATAGCATTCTGTTATGTCTAAAGGAATGTTTAGTTGGACTGAACCGTTGTTATTTCGGGCTGCCCTTCTTGCAGCCTGATCGAATTTCTCATTTGCGGAGACTCTGCAATGAGATGGCACCCAAGGAAAGTGACTACAATACCTTTGGTCGATAAAAGATGTATTACTTGATTTATTTCTGTTATAATCTCAAAGCGGGTCACTGAATTCGGAGACCTAATTGCACCCATTGCTGATTTTGAATCGCAGCATACTAAAATTTGGCAGGTGTTTATAGGAAAATACAACGTGTAATTTAAAGACATTAATATTGCAATCAATTCAGCAGTGAAAATTGATAATTTTTTTTTCCAATGTGGTACAGTTTTTTTCTATTTTCAAATCAGGTACTATGAAAGCAGCTCCTGTTTTATTGTCATCCAATACTGAACCGTCCGTAAAAGTTTTTAAATGATTTTTGTATTTATTGTCCAAATGATCATATACAAAACTTTTCAGTACATGTGGGGAATTATTTTTTTGATGAATTGGTATATTCTGTATCAAAGCTTTCTTCAGTATGCATGTGTGTATGAGCTTATGTATGCATGTGTGTGTGTGTGTGTGTGTGTGTGTGTGTGTGTGTGTGTGTGTGCACGTACGCGCATGCACAAGTGTGTCTGCGCACGTGTAGGCCTGTGTGTGTGTGTGTGTGTGTGTGTGTGTGTGTGTGTGTGTGTGTGTGTGTGTGTTGCGACTAGCTCATGATAAACTATGACATCGCCGATTCCTGCTACTACGTATAGTTTTTGTTGTTATCATTGTTGCCTTTCTTTTTTTTTTTTCGGTCTTACAATACCTTTGTTCGTCTAACAACCTCCCCCACCCCACCCCACCTCCACCTGTGCCACGTCCAGTTCTCTCACCTCTTGTTCTTCAACAACAGGGAACCCAACGGTGCAAGGCAACTTGACTGTGGCCAGTGAAATCACTGATAATCGGACCTACTACAAACCCAAAGTCACGGTCATCCAGGCCCAGAAGGTCGATCACTACGACAACAGCGGTTACTGCCGAATCACAGGTACAGGAAAAACAACCCGCCACACGTGCATGCCAGGCCAGGGTTAGATCTGATACCTGGAGAAGGTTATATTTTCATTCGTGTCTGTTGGTTTTTCTGTCTGTCAGTACCATAATGACCAAACTAGAGAACCAGTTTCAGAGGAACTTGGTGGAAAGACAATATGGCCCAAGGTTTGATTCCTGTCAGAGCCATTTCTATGTGTGGGATTTTATGGCCCATGACTAGCGCCTACCAGAGGTGGATTCGCTGTGGGCTCAGCTGGGAAGACTGGACCCCACAGTCAAGTTTCATCCACGTAATAATGTGTTTCTGAGAATGTTGCTCAGATTTCCTGACCAACACTGCAGACGTCTGTATCTCACAGACCTGGCTGACACTGCAGGATAGATAATGGATGTAAGCATAGAGTAAAGGCCTGTCATGCAGTCTCGTACAGGAATGGAACTGCAGAGTATCATTGTCATCATATTCATCCTTATCGATCAGCATTAAAAGGTTTCAAATTCTGTGGCCCTTCATGCCTTTCTCTTACAGTGACCTCACTTTCGAATTCTTCTCCATGTCAAGGCCCATGGCGAGCTCGTTCGTGTTGATTTGATATTGGCTACTTCATCAGGACTGGTGCTGGAATGACATGTGGGGCTCTCCGGCGTGGCACACTCACTCATGCTGGCTCTACGAGCAAGGAATTGTCATCAGTAAGGGTCTTTGTAGATAATACCATGTGCATTTTGGATCAAAGCAGACACCACTTAACATCACTGAAGTGACTGTGCAGCAATACAGTGTCTTATCTGGTATTGGCCTCACGCTGAACGGACATTGACTTTCTGTGTGGACTGCCAGTGCCAGGACCATAACAAGACAAGGTGGAGAGTGACTGTGAATGGATAGCTGGAATCAGTATTGGTTAGGTAATGTCACCGAAGTGCCACAGAAGATGAGAGAGCAGGAAAAAACAAGCCCACGGACATTTAGCTGTGGGTCTGCAGTGTGAGTGTGGATCAAAGAGCAGAATTAAGGCGTGGTCGACATTGTTGGCAGTCAGCAAACTCCCGAGTGTCCTTGTTCAAACCACTTTCAAGAGTCTAAGGAGAGAGTAAGACGTTTCAATAACCAGGTTATCATTTTGTTGGAGAATTTTTCGCATCTATTGTAACCCGAAGATTGAAGTAGGCAGTCACTTCATGGTGAAGACAATCTGTTGTTCGTCAGTCGAGTCAACATGGACCACTTCAGCCATCTTGGGAATGAGAGTGTGAAACGACTTGTGGGTGCGTAGGTGGCTGATCAAGCCGATGTGTGCATGGAATATGAGGAGAGAGCCTAGACAAGGAATGTAGGAGACGTCCTCTTGATTGCTGGTGTGGGCTTTCCCAGCCTGTCTCTTTTGTTGCACTGCAGCTGTCCTCCTTTCTTCACATGAATTGGTGCCTTTGTAGATAGATGGATAGAGTAGCGCCATTTGGTTTGATCCATAACAGTTTGTTCCCATGGGTCAGGATCAATATCAAATATTTTCATTGATATTTTGAGAGTGTCTTTGAAGCGTTTCTTCTGATCTCCACGAGAACGCAATCTTTGTTGCAGCTGATTGTAGAAAAGTCTCTTTGGTAGCCGGTGGTCAGGTATACGAGTTTCTGCCCATGGAAGCTGAGACAGCATCAGGATGGTTGGATGCTGGGAAGGCCTGCTTAGTCATGCACCCCTATGTCTGGGATTTGTCCCGCCACTTGACGTTTAGCAATCGTCTGGGGCAGGTTGTGTGGAAGTGGTTCAGCTTCTTAGCATGCCGTTGGTAAACCGTCCACGTTTCACATGCATAAAGGAGTGTAGGGAGAACAACTGCTCTGTACACCGTCAGGTTGGTCTCTAGACTGATGCCTCTTCCATTCCAAACATTTATGTGCAGTCTCCCAAAAGTTGTTTTTGCAATTCTGACGCTCACTTCATCGTCGATGGTGACTTTCTGGGACAGGGTGCTCCCAAAGTATCCATCTTCTTTGTGTTTGTGGTGAGACCAAAGATGGTGCAGGCTACAGGAAACTTGTCGATGCTGCACTGAATGTCAGTTTTAGAGCCAGCATTGAGGTGAAGTCTTTAGCAAACTGCAAGACACGATGATGTCTGTCATAACTTCAGTTTTTGCCTCGAGCCTCTTGAAGTTGAACAGATTTCCGTCTGTTCTGAATCTGATGTGGATGTCTTTCTCTGAAGGCATAAATGAACATGGTGCTGAACAGAGTGAACGACAAAACACAGGTGGAGAACAGGACAGCATTTTGTTCCTGACATTTATGTGGCAAAGACCTTATCAATGGTGCCCCTGTCTTTCCTGAAGCCGCGCTGGCTTTCTGGCAAAAGCTGTTGTTCAAGGTATGTTGTAAGATGGTCAAGCAGAATCCTGGCAAGTGCCTTTTCCTGCTGTGAAAATGAGAGACATGCCTCTGTGGTTGTCACAAGCCTGGATGTTCCCTTTCTGCTTGTGCAAATGGATAATGGATGCATCTATGAACTCCTGAGGGATCGTCTACTGTTGCCACATCAAAAAGACACAAATGATAAAGCTGTTCAGTCAGAGCTGTGCCACCTTCTTTGTAGACCTCACCTGGTTTGGAGTCTGAGCCAGGAGCTTTGCCACTGGACAGCAAACACATCACGTCTGGGTCTCTCAAGAGGGTTGGTGGTCCGTCCATTTCTTCGTTGATGAACAGTTAAAGGAGTCGGTCAATGGCTTTGTTATTGATGGATAATGGGCGGTCAGTACGTTGTTGAAGTGCTCAGACCAGTGTTCGTATCAGTGCTGAGCCAAAGAGATGATCATGATGATGTTGGTTTATAACGTCTTTTAAGGCATTACAGAAATTCTACATGTCATGCCTGTCAGCATATCCTCGGATCTCACCAGCCTTGTTGCTCAGCCATGTGTCTTTCATCTTTCATAGTTTCTCTTGAACTGTTCTGCGCATGTTGTTGAATGCATCTTTTCTAGAGGTAGACTTGGTGTGTCACTGAGGTAAGCTTTGTGTAGATGTTTTCCGTCCGATAGCTGCTGCATGTCATTGCAGTCCTCATCAAATCAGTCCTTGTGTTTCTTGGCTGCTGGCCCCAAGATCTCTGTAGCTGTGTTATAAAACCAGTTTTCCGAAGGTCGATCAGTTGGCTTCCACATTCTGGTTGTCTAGAGAGGCAGATTCCGGACGTTCCGTCAGCTGTTTACAAACGACTGCTTGGTTCTGGAGCCTTCTTTCCTTGCAGGTGTCTCTTGGGTTGGATCCAGATGATAAGCTTGTTCATCATAAGATGGTATTCCATCCATGATGTCCTGTTTGGGGTAGGGAGGCAGAAGACTGTTGGTGATCAGCAGTTCATGCTCAGCACTGGTCTGGAGTAGCAGGAGACCGTTGCCGTTGCAGAGGCCAATTCTATGTTTGCCAATGGCACTTTCCCTGGAGTCGCTGTCACAATCACCAAGTATGGCGAGCCTGTCTGCTTTCAGAACAGCAGCAATAACAGAGTGAAGATCCTCATAGGATTCTCCTCCACGTCGTCTGGGATGGTCATGGTCGGCGCATAGGCGCTGATAACTGTCAGGTGCTTCTTTCCAAATGACAAGGGGAGTTTCTTGGTAATCAGCGTGTCGTTCACTCCCATTGGAGGTCCTGCTAGCTTACCAACAAGAGCTGTCTTCACTGAAATGCCGACATCAGACTCTCATCGCTGTTCACTTCCTCTTTGGCTACGATAAAAAAAAGGTAAAGCCAGAGCCCTTTTCACAAAGTTCGTCATGTCCCACAAGCAGGGTCTCAGTAAAGGCTGTGATGTCGATGCTATACCGGGTGAGTTCTTTTCCAGCTACAGCTGTCCTCCTCTGAGGTCTGTTTGCATCATTTCTCTCCAGAGTGGTAGGCACGTTCCATTTGTTAAGGGAGATAGGAACAATCCTTGTCTTTTTCTTCTTCTTTGAGTTTTGACTGCTGTTACAGGGTCCCCTCCAGCTGTGGTAGGCTGGCTAGGGAAGGATGGAGGAGGAAATGTTTAGGGCACCTTCTCTAGCGCATTCCTCATGCTATGGAGGTGAACGGTGCTATCCTAAAAAAGGGCTGCTTAGTCGCTCAGGTGGCTGCCCAACTCCACCGCTGCTCTGGTTCAGTGGAGAACGACCCCATGGTCTGAACACCTCTGTGCAGATTTGCAGTAAGGTTGCCAGTGTGCCCACCCCTGCCGCTTCATTGCTTGCCCATCATCACTGGACTTTGGGGCGAGATGAACAGAAAAGGACGACGATGATGATAGTCACTTGTGGAGTGACTTTGTTCAAAGCTAAGAGGAATTGCGCAATTTGTCGACCTCACTCTCTCTTCCAGAATCATGTGAGCGTAGCAACAAGACAGGGTTAAGATGGCTGGAGACAGAGTCGGATGCCGTGAATGACCATTGTGTCTCGCCATGCTCTATGCACTCCACTATGCATTTCTGGGAGTTGCCTTTTTGTGAGTTGAATCAGTTTGGCATTTCCTCTGCGCTGTCTGTCACGTCCAGTCTTACAAACCTAGGTAGAAAAGTTCTGTCTCACCGAGGGTTTGAGACCCGTCGGCTGCCTTCACTTGGTTCTGCCAGCCTGCCAAAGCAGGCCTGGTATGTGGCTGCTGTTGCATGCTAACAGCTTCAGAGAGCCACAGGTGAGAGCTGAGTGCCAAGAAAGAAGGCGAGGACAGGAATAACAATGATAATAAGATTAAGTATATACGTAGATAGAGGAAAGATAGACAGATAGACAAATAGATCGATCAATCAATCAATCGATAGACACATATTCTATAAACTCTATGTTTACAATTTTTGTTGTTTGAAATTAAATATGAAACAAACCTGTTCATGTTAAATTATTTGATTTATTGTTTATTTCATATTTTTTCTTTACTTGAGTTTACGTTTTTGTTCTCTCTCTCTCTCTCTCTCTCTCTCTCTCTCTCTCTCTCTCTCTCTCTCTCTCTCTCTCTCATATTTCAGTCTAAGGAACACGTATATATCTCTTATAAGTACGTTATAAGAGACATATACGTGCTCCTTGGACTGAAATGATCTGAGCCCATGGCAAGAGTTGTAGGTTCTGTTGTATTCTCCTTCGCCCAAAACAGGCAAAAGAATTAAAGTTCTTTAAATCGTAAAATGGTTTGAATTGCTGACTGAAGTCAGAGAGAAATACAGTAAAGGAAGGAAAAAGGGACAGACCTACTTTATTGATACAGTCCTGCTTACGCATGAAGTATTCAGTCTTCGTTTCATACCCCGCATGTGTTTTTGTTCCAGATCAAAGCAGAGAGGAAATTCTTATAGACCAGTCCACATTTGTCAAAACGGCCATCTTTCACACCAGTGCCTGGATTTCGTGCAGGAAAACCGCATCGTCATCCTAACGGGCCCTAAAGGCTCTGGCAAATCTACAATGGCCAAAGCTTTGTTGCGCCATTTTCAAGAACATGATTGCTCCCCTCTGGTCGTCAAAAGGCGTGCAGAATGGCGTAATTACGTAGGAGGACAAAACCAGATGCAAGCGGTCCTTTTGGAAGATATCTTTGGTTCAGACCAGTACGATCCGAAACTGTTCCAAAAGTGGTGTGGTTTAATCCCGCTTATATGAAAAGATATGCTGACAGTGGCACATGTTTCGTGGTCATAACCCTCAGAACTGAAGTAAAGGAGCAGATGGCACAGAAAACGGAAGGTGACAATTTACTTAAAGACTTGCCTTGCACTGACATGGGAAAGAACTCGTTCTCTGATCTGGAAAAGGCAGAAATACTGAGAAGGCACATGGAGGCTAATGGAAAACTGTTGCATGATATGGACCTTGAGAAAATACTAGTCATTGACAGAAGTGGTCCGTGTTTTTCCATCTCGGTGTCACAGATTTGCTCAGGACTGCAGTAGCAGCCCAACTGTCTCCTCAGCCATGCAACAGAACAACAGTCACATGATCCTGTTTGTATATCCTGCTGTCAGTGGGAAAACGAAATCCGTTTGTGAGGAGGGAGTACAAGGCATGAGGAAAAATGAACAAGTGCGAATATTGCAGACCGAGGGTGGGAACAAACCAATGCACATTGCAAGCAAAGAAGGTAATGTGGATCTTATGCAGCCTTGTTTGATATGGGTGTGGACCTTGAGGAAGTGAATGACGGAGGCCTGACTGCTCTACACGTTGCTTCTGTACAGGGTCAAGTGGATTCTGTCCAGTGGCTGCTTGCAAAAGGCGCTGATGGAAATCGGCAGAGTAAAAATGGATGGACAGCACTTCACAGAGCAAGTGCCAGTGGACATGTTGCCATTGTGTCCGCATTACTTGAAGGACATGTCGACATAGAAGCCACAGACTTGTTTGGATACACTCCTCTGCATGTTGCCTGTCGCTTCAGGGAGGCTGGCTCGGTTAAAAAGCTTTTAAGCCTTGGAGCAAGGGTTGACGCCAGATGTAAAAAAGGTCGAAGTCCATTGCACATTTCTTGTGCGTGTGATGATGCCAAAATGCTCAGCATTCTAGTAGAACATGGGGCGTCAGTTCATGCCACTGATCACCAGAAATCAACGCCTCTGCATGTTGCCAGCCAGCATGGATGGACCAGCTGTGTTGATGTACTTCTGTTCTATGGTGCCAGAACTGAAGAGAAAGATGAGAGAGGCCTGACACCCCTGCTGCTGGCTTGTGAGACAGGTCAAACGCATGTTATTCAGACACTCCTAAAGCATCAGGCAGAAACTGACGCAATAGATAATTCAGGCTCCACCTCCTTACATCTTGCATGCAACAATGGCTATCTGCAAGTTGCAGAAATACTGTTACAAAACAAAGTAAACATCAATGCCACAAACAAAGCAAGAGAGACACCTCTGCATCTTGCATCCAGAAAAGGATACCCAGAACTGATCGAGTATCTCCTCAACAATGGAGCTGAGTTAGAAGTGTTGATGAACACTGGCAGACTCCCCTCCACCTGGCATGTAAGCAAGGTCATGTCAGTACTGTGAAGGTTTTTTGCTCGGGTTAAAAGCCAACGTCAACGTCAGTGATAATGATGGCTGTACACCTCTCCATAGAGCTACCATAGGAAAGCATGTTGAAGTCATGAAGTTGGTATTAAATCATGCAGCTGACGTCAATGCAGTAGGAAATGACCAATTCACACCACTTTATCTCGCCTGCGAGGAGGGCGACAAGGATGTCGTTGGTTGTCTGCTTGATAACGGGGCAGATATCAACCTGTCAGGTCACAAGGATCTTACACCTTTGCATATCGCTTGTGCAAAAGGTCACAAAGACATCATGCGCCTCCTGCTTAAACAAAAACCAGAGACAAACATAAGGAACAGTAAATATGGCACAGTACTGCACCAAGCGTCAATGAAAGGTGAGACTGAAATTGTGAGCATTCTTCTGGACCATGGCCTGGATGTCATAGCAATGGACAACAAAGGCTTAACACCGCTGCATGATGCTTCACTCTGTGACTACGCTGACGTTGTTGTGATTCTTCTGAATCATGGTGCTGATATAAATGCCAAAACTGCTGATGGAGATACTCCCCTTCATTTAGCTTGTGCAAAAGGAAACATCCTTACAACGAAAGCTCTCGTTGACTATGGTCTTTCTGGAATGTGCAGAAATAATGAACAGACACCCTTTCTTGAAGCTTGTCATATCAGTCAAGCTCAGAGCAATGAGCCACTTCCTCAGTATAAGGGATGCAGGTAGATCAGGTTCAACTTCAAGGCAGGGGGCATATACTGGTCATATTGAAAGTAAAGAAATGCTGTTGAAAAAAAAAGTGAAAGTCAATGCCATCAACGGAACAAAGCAGACTCCTTTGCATCGTGCATCTGACCAGGGACATGTGAACTAGTTGAATACCTTGTCAACAACGAGGCTGAAGTGCAAGTGTTAGATGAACACCAGCAGACTCCCCTCCACCTGGCGTGTAAGCAAGGTCATATCAGTACTGTGAAGGTTTTACTCGGTTTAAAAGCCAACGTCAACGCAACTGATAATGATGGCTGTACACCTCTCTACAGAGCTACCGAAAGAAAGCATGTTGAAGTCATGAAGCTGGTATTAGATCATGCAGCTGACGTCAATGCTGCAGGAAATGACCAATTCACACCACTTTATCTCGCCTGCGAGGAGGGCGACAAGGATGTCGTTGGTTGTCTGCTTGATAACGGGGCAGATATCAACCTGTCAGGTCACAAGGATCTTACACCTCTGCATCTTACATGCGCAGAAGGTCACAAAGACATCGTGCACCTCTTGCTTAGAAAAAAAACAAAGACAAACATAAAGAACAGTAAGTATGGCACAGTACTGCACCAAGCGTCAATGAAAGGTGAGACTGAAATTGTGAGCATTCTTCTGGACCATGGCTGGACGTCACAGTAAGGAACAACAAGGGAGCAACACCGCTGCATTATGCTTCAGTTTGTGGTCACACTGGCATTGTTGTGATTCTCCTGAATCACGGTGCTGATATAAATGCCAAAACTGCTGATGGAGATACACCCCTTCATTTAGCTTGTGCAAAAGGAAACATCCTCACAACAAAAGCTCTCGTTGACTATCGTCTTTCTGGAATGTGCAGAAATAATGAACAGACACCCTTTCTTCAAGCTTGTCATATGAATCAAGCTGAGGGCAGTGAGCCTCTTCCTCAGTATCAGGATGCAGACAGATCAGGTTCAACTTCAAGGCAGGACCATCTAATACTGATCATATAGAAAGTGAAGAAATGTTTTTTGAAAAAAAAGTGAAAGTCAATGCCATCAATGGAACAAAGCAGACTCCTTTGCATCGTGCATCTGACCAGGGACATGTGGAACTAGTTGAATACCTTGTCAACAACGAGGCTGAAGTGGAAGTGTTAGATGAACACCAGCAGACTCCCCTCCACCTGGCGTGTAAGCAAGGTCATGTCAGTGCTGTGAAGGTTTTGCTCCGTTTCAAAAGCCAACGTCAACGCCAGTGATGCTTATGGATATACACCTCTCCACAGAACTACTGAAGGAAAAGCATGTTGAAGTCATGAAGCTGGTATTGAATCATTCAGCTGACATAAATGCAGCAGGAAATGACCAATTCACACCACTTCATCTCGCTTGTAGGGATGGTGACAAGGATGTCATTTGTTGTGTGCTTGGTAACGGAGCAGATATCAATCTGTCAGGTCCAAAGGGTGTTACACCTCTGCATATAGCTTGTTCAGAAGGCCACAAAGACATCGTGCATCTCCTGCTTCAACGAAACGCAAAGACAGACATAAAGAACAGTAAGTGTGGCACAGCACTGCACGCAGCATCACGGAAAGGTGACACTGAAATTGTGAGCATTCTTCTGGAGCATGGCCTGGACATCACAGCAAGGGGCAAAAGAGACTGGACACCACTGCATTTTGCTTCATTCTTCCGCGCACACTGATGTTGTTGTGATGCTTCTGAATCACGGTGCTGATATTAATGCCAAAACTGCTGATGGAGATACATCCCTTCATTTGGCTTGTGAAGACGGAAACATCCTCACGGCAAAAGCTCTCGTTAATCACGGTTCATCTGGAATGTGGGCAAATAATACATCTACACACATTCTTCAAACTTGTCAGATGGATGAAGCACTCCTCAGTGAGCCTCTTTCTCAAGATCAGGTTGCAGACAGGCCAGGTTCAACTTCAAAGCAGCGAGAAGGCGATAACAGTCGTATGCAAGGGAAGAAGAAGTATTTGTTGAAAACAAAAAGTGAACATCAACGCTGCAAATAACAGGAAAGAGACATCATTGCATGTTGTATCTAGGCAGGGATACACAGAACTGATTGAGTATCTGCTCAATAATGGGGCAACTGCTGACGTGTTAAATGAGTGCCAGGAGACTCCCTTCCACCTTGCTTGTAAGCAAGGTCACGTTGACGCCATGAAGGTCTTAATAATACATTTTGGAGGAGAAAAATGTGTGAGAGCTAAAGATGAATTTGGTCATACTCTTCTGCCCTTTAACTTTGAAACTGACGACGTTTCACTTGTTTCCAAACTTTTAGAAAGTAGAATCGCTGTCGATGATATTGACAACAATGGACAAACTGCTCTGCATCACGCTTGCCACAAAAACCAGCCTAACTTAGTGAAATTTTATTTGAGGCAGGTGCACAACCCTCTTCACAGGATTATGAAGGAAACACACCCCCCTGCATGAAGCCTGCAGAAACGATCACGCTGAAATAGCTGCTCTTCTGTTGAAGCATGGCTGTGAATGTGATACAACAAACAACAAAGGCTGCACGGCCTTGCTGGAGGCTTGCAAGCATCGTCACACTCAAACTGTTCGTACGCTGCTGGAACACAAAGCTCTGTGTGCATACCTGACAACAAAGGGCGATTACCCCTACACTGGGCATGCAAAAGAGGAGCTGCTGACGTCTGTGATCTGTTGCTTGAGAATGGAGCTGACCCAGGTCTCCGTGATTCCCGAGGGGCTACAGCGCTGTATTATGCCTGTGCAGGTGGAAGTCTGAAGGTCATGACATCACTTCTGGACAGGGGGGCAGACATTCACATCACCAATGATGCAGGATACTCTCTTGTCCATGCTGCCAGTGAGAGTGGGCAGTTGGAAATCCTGAAGAAATTAGTTGATTGTGGTTTGAACATACATGCAAAAGACATACATGGAAATACTTCACTACACATTGCTGCGTCACTTGGGCATTCAGATTCAGATGTGTGTATGTACTTACTTGACAGTGGGCTGAATGTCAACGCTGTGAATCAAAAAGAAGAACTCCCACTGCATGGAGCAACGGAAAACAGCCACAGAGAAGTTGTGGAGGTACTCCTCAATCATGGAGCCAATGTTGATGCTCAGAACGGTTTACAGGAGACTCCACTGCATCTGGCTGTAACAAAAAGCGACACCGTTGTGAAAAGGCTTCTTCAGAAGAATGCCTGCGCTGATCTCCAAGATGCAAATGGAAACACTCCACTTTACCTGGCAATTCAAGGCAACAACACACAAGTTGCTGAGCAGCTTCTTCGTGCCAGTGCCAGTCCTGGAATCATCAACTGCATGGGAAATTCACCTCTGCATTGTATATGTACACAGGGAACAAACCTGGCTGATCCGAGCTCTGATTCAGAGGGGTGGCAGTGTACACAGTTTGAACAGAGAACACAACTCCCCTCTGCACTGTGTATGTGTGAAGGGGCTGCAGAATCCAGTCAAAGCTCTGATTGAGTATGGAGCTGATGTTGATGGGCAGAACCATCACGGAGATACACCTCTCTCCACCTGGCTAGCAGGAATGGGCATGGAGACGTTGTTCATGTGCTGTTGAAGAGTAAAGCAAACGCAGATCTCACTAACGGTCAAGGACTGACACCTCTTGACGTTGCCATAACTGCACAGTATGTTTCCGTCGTCCGGCTCCTCCAGAGAGCAAGCCAATCTGATCACTAGTAACAAAAACAGGTAGATGCACATGTTTACCTGTTCATGACAGGTACTTTCAAAATATTATTTGCTTCTGAAGGACAAATCAAAATTTAACAGACAGCTGTTGCAAAAAACTACGTTGGTCACTTCTTCATTATAATAGCACACTAATTTTTTTTTTTTTTTTTTTTCTATGGGCTGTTGAAAATCAGGCTGTCGATGCATGACTAAAACTTTAGATTTCCCAAGGAATGCTTTGACGTCTCATCGGGTAGACTGAACTTCAGTCAAGGAGAAGCTGATATCTGGGGACCAGTGCTGACGTGATAATAGAAGAACACAGTGCTGTGACTGGAAACCACTACTGATTATGTTTCTGACTGTCTAAAGGGAAATTCTGAACCTTGTATCTTGTCCTGGTTTTACACACACACACACACACACACACACACACACACACACACACACACACACATATATACATACATATATATATATATATATATATATATATATATATATATATATATATATATATTGCTTTCATTTTGATCCTGTCTCGTCTTCCCCGCCCCAACCACCATGGCATTACTCCTGTTGCACTCATTTAGGCTACCCAGTTCTCTGTCATATGCTGGCTCGTGCTGGTGCATCTGCTGTCTACAGGCAGCAATCATTATCAGGCTGTCATGAGACAACACATCAGAGGAGCTCCTGCATTGCTGCCAGGTCACTTCGATCATGTTCATGATGCTTGTTCTGATCCAGACATACAAAGGACACCACCCACTAAATGCGCTACTGACGATGACAATTGTATAGCCACAGACCCAGCATGAATGGGCGTGAAGCTCTGCAGGGCACCACCATGTCCGTCCATTGACAGTCCCTGTATAATTGAAACTACCGCCCACTTTGACACGTGTGCCTACCGAGCACCTGCTGTGGACGTGGACAGGAAATGTAAACTGAAGTCACTACGATAGCAGGACATGAAGGGCCACAGGATTTCGCACAGTTTTGCTTTAAATAATGATCAGTTTGTTGTTGCAGATGAGGCTGTCGAGTTCTATACTGGTCAGAGAGCACATGACAGGGTTGTACTCTACTCTTTTTTGTTGTTGTTATTTTTATCTATCTACTTCATGTCACAGTATGGAGGTCTAAGAAATACACACACCTGCACTGTAAGGCAACGAATGCGAGACACACTCTAACAACACTTCCACTGAGTGAACCAACCCCAACTTTGTGGCTCCAAGCTTCTCAATGGAGCCCATAACACGCCCAACGCTGGACTGGAGCCGCCAAGAACCGAAATAATCCTACAAATAAATGCTTGTGACGGGAGTGGAACCCATGGCACCCCAGCACACAGCCAGAAGCACTAACCACTATACCAAGGTGGCTTGTGTTCATGAGCTTTTTTATACATTGTCAAGAGAAAGGACCAGTGTGGGGCTGTGCATCATTTTGTCACCAAAGCATATTGGGGGTTGACTGCCAGAACACAGTATCTCTCTTACATATATATGTATATGAGATACTGGGTTCTGGCAGTCAACCCTCGATATTGGTTATTTAATGGGCAGCAACATGAAGTAAAGTATGACTGGGGGGTAATCAGGACGTTTTTGACAATGTGAATTGAAATGAATTGGGAGGAGCGTGCCTTGAAGGAATTCTGTGCAGTTCCTCAAGAGAACTGCATATTACTCCCTGGTTGTAGCTGTTTATGCTGTAACTTTTTCCATCCTGCATAGTAAATGCAGAGTGACAGACGTCATTTTGATTTTTTTTTTCTGTTCTTGATGTGTTCATGATCTTTACAAACCAGTGTTTAAATTGTTCTTCAGGTATTGAAAAGAACATTCATTGCTTTTGTGCGTCTATGTGTGTAAATGTTTTGATGCATTCCATTTTCACTGTATTTCATGTGGATATAATCGATTTGGGTTTTTTTTCACCATCTTAATTTTTTTTTCTTTTGGAGTAAATCTTGTGTGAGTATCTTTTGACTTTGTGTGCAAAGTTTTTAGATTTCTTTTCTTTCCTATGTATATTTTTCATTCGTGGTGCGTTGGTGTAAAAACAAAATTTCATTGTTGGTCTTTTTTTCATATTTTGTTTTCAGATTCTGAATATGTTTGTAGATTTAATTTCTTATGTTAACGTATTTTTTCTTTTTGTTTTGTGTCCGTATTCATTTTGATGTTTGTGTTTTTGTTATTTTTGTGCAAAATATTTATTTATTTTTTTAGAGTTGATTTCTTTCATTTGCTTTGTTACTGTGTAAGCTTAATCAATATTGACTTCTGCTTTTGTCAAAACAAGCGCTTTTCATTTGTGTTGCTTTTGTAGTAACTTTCACTTTTGTGTGTGCATGAAGAAATAGCTTTGATTTGCTTTGTTTCTGTGAAAACATTTCTATCCATGTCTGCTTTTTGTAAAAATTTCATCTTTATGTAATATGTGTTTTAGTGTAGAGTTTTTATCTGTTGACGTGAAGGACGGGTCTGGGGCAAACATTGATAATGATAACGGAAACTGTGATGGACACAGTGCTAGTGACTGATGGATTAGCTTTGCAGACAGTTGTCTTTTTTTCAGTCCTTCCCCCCACCCACCTCTCTCTCTCTCTGTCTCTCTGTCTCTCTCTCTCTCTCTCTCTCTCTCTCTCTCTCTCTCTCTCTCTCTCTCTCTCTCTCTCTCTCTCTCTCTCTCTCTCTCTCTCTCTCTCTCTCTCTCTGTCTCTCTCTCTGTCTCTCTCTCTGTCACGGAATATAGATCCCATGGCACCCCAGCATACAGCTAGAAGCACTAACCACTACACCAAGGTGGCTGGTGTTCACGTGCTTTTTGTACATTGTCAAGAGAAAGGACTGGTGTGGGGCTGTGCATCATTTTGTCACCAAAGCATGTTGGTTATTTAGTGGGCAGCAACACGAAGTAAAGTATGACAAGGGGTAATCAGGATGTTCTTAACCATGTGAATTGAAATGAATAAGGAGCATGCCTTGTAGAAACTCTGTGCAGCTCCTGAAAAGACTGACATATTACGCCTTCTACTTGTAGCCTCTCTTTTTGCTGTAACATTTTCGATCCTGTTAAGTAAATGCACAGTGATAGATGTCATTTTGATCTCTTTTCTTTTTTTGTCCTCGAGTGTTTGTGGTCTTTAGAAACCAGTGTCTAAATTGTTTTTTTGGTTATAGTAAACAGTTTGTATTGCTTTTCGTGTGTCATGCGGACTGTGTGTGTGTGTGTGTGTGTGTGTGTGTGTGTGTGTGTGTGTGTGTGTGTGTGTGTGTGTGTGTAAACATTGATGTGTTTTTTACTGTTTACTTTATTTCATGTGAATATAACTGATTTTTTATTTTACCCTCTTTGATTTTTCGTCTGAAGTAAATATCGTGTCAGTTTCTTTGACTTTCTGCGAATGTTTTATGTTTGATTTCTTTCGTAAGTATACCTTTAATTCATGGTTTGCTGTTTTAAATGTCATTTGTTTTCTAACTCTGAATATCTTTTTATATTTATTTTCTTATCTTAACATACTTTTCTTTTGCTTTATGTCAATATTCATTTGAATGTATATAATCATTTGCTTCGGGTTTTTTTTTTTTAATTTTGTTCTAATCTGTTTTGCTTTTGTAGAAACTTCCATGATTTTTGTGTGTGCGTGCAGCAATATGTTTGATTTGCTTTGTTTCTATGAAAACATTTCTACCCATGTTTGCTATTTGTAAACATTTTGTCATCACGTAACATGTGTATTTTGTGTACAGAGTTTTTTATTCGTTTTCTTGTGAGCATTGATTTGTTGACGAGACAGACTCGTCTACAGGAAACATAGATAATAATAACGGAAATTGTAACGGACGTTAGTCTACACCCCATCCCCCATCGCCACCCCAAGGATCATCAATTCCTTGTTAGAAAAATGCGTGAACAGTAAACACCTTCCAGAGATGTATGAAATCTTGTCATGTCCATGATATTTGTCATCTTTGATAAACAAACTTCGACTGAATTCATGGAAATGCCAAATTCCCCCCCCCCCCCCCCCCCCCCCCCCCCATTGTTTAAGACTTCTATTTGTTGATCATATTCTTTTTCATTGTTAAAAATTAATTTCATTATATAAAGAATGGAACATGGATGTGACTATACATGATTCTACCAAAACAATAACCCACAAACCAGAAAATGTACAAATAGCAAAAGTGCTTTCCATGCATCAAATTCATACATTTTCATAAACGCTCCCCTTCTGCTCTCAACTTTTTTCTTTCTTATTAATTTTTTTTTTTTTCTTTTCTTTTTTCTTTAAGTCTAATATCACCAAGTGTGAACAGAATCTAAATAACAGAACTCACTCGCTCACCCCCAGGATCACCATGAATACCAGTCTGGTGCTTCAGCAGCCTGAGCTATTGCAGTCTCCATATCTTGTCATGTTCTTCGGTTAATGCGGATGCTTTGACATAAAGTGTATTGGTTGGACATAAATGATTACGTCTTCCTATCCACCAGATCCATTATGTCTGTGTCACTGACAGTTCAGCTTGCTGACCAACATGATGTATAAAGGCAGCACTTTTTGTCTAAACTGGATCACCACAACTGTCTCCCCTTCTCCCCTCAGGCTGCCCTGATTGTACCCTTCAACCACTGTAGAGATGTCGACGCTCAACAGGGTGTTATCGTCTTCTAAACACAGGGTGTGCAAAACCTAACTCTAAATTGCGATGAAACTTATATGACTAGCAGTCTCAGAAACAGTTCTGGATCTGGATCTGGATCTGGATCTATACGTTGAAGTGCCTTGCGGCATAAAAGCAGAACCGCACGTATTTGTTTCAGCATTGTGTCTGGCTAGACACCAGTTTATTGGAGTAGTTAAGTTTGTATTTACACTCTCTGCCCTGCCACTGACACACGATTTCTGTATTAGTGTTGCATCAGCAGATTTCATTGTACAGGCTGCACACTAAGAATTAATGTGCCAAGGCTTTGCTTAACGAGTGAGTATTTATAAACTGGCACACTTAGATTATTTTGAGAATTTTTTTTATGGTGTCTGAGGGTTGATTCTCCTCATTTTCCTTCATATGGCCATCAAGGTTTGTACAAGCCAAGTGGTTCCAAGCAGGCAGACTAAAATAAAAGGGATCGGACTACTTTGGGCTTTCCAGCTGGTGCAAACACAGGAGCAAGTGCAAAGGCCTGAAATGTGACGTCAACTAAAGTGAAGGTCACGTGTTGAAGACTGTGATTTCATCAGTGAAAATCACCCAAAACATGGGAACTAATTGGTGGGGAGTGTTCTTTTGTTCATGATCAGTTTAAGCAGTAAAAGTTAGTGCAAACTGATGGTAGGTCACAAAACCCTAACATGTATTCTATATTGTCCTTGTGCAAAATCCTAATTGGGGCGTGTGATTTTTACATGAATTTTGACATTTTTCACATTTCATTGAAAACTAGTATTAGGCCCTCCCTGTCATCAATTTAGGACAGAAACCACCAAATAATGAGGCTAGATGGAGCGATAACACCTTGTTAGTGTTTTTTTGTTTGTTTGAAAATTCTGGTGCTTTGTGCCCCTTTTTTACCATTACTCTGATTTTTTTTTTTTTTTTTTTTTTTTAGTTATGTTTTGTCTCCTTGAAAATAATGTGATTCTTTCTTGGCTCCCCCATTCCCACCCCCACCGCCACCCCCCAATTTTTTAAAAGACAATTTGGTATTTTATGTGCTAATATATATTTTTCCTTTTTTTCACATGTACAATAAACACAGTAAGCCTTTGCAGTGTGGAGAGAGGTGTGTGTATTTGTTTGCCCTCCTTCCGCAGCCAATCTTGTTGCCTTGTCCCCCCCCCCCCCCCCCCCCCAGCGTACGCACTGTTCTCTCCCAATAACTACTCCTCCCACACACACATACAGTATACACAAAATCTTCTCTCCTTCCCATCTCACTTTCTTAAAAAAAAAAACAACAACTGTAATATCCTGTGGACTATAAAGCAGCCCAGCAGAATTGAGTCGTAGAAACGACAGTAAATTGTGGGTATAGGGTGGAATGGTGTGGAGTGCATGGGTGGAACATGATGGGGTATTCTAGGGTATTCTGTTGCTCTATATGTATGGTTCCACAATAACATGTAGTCTGTCTCTTAAAATGTCGATTTATGTAATGACCATCTGCTGTACAAAGGATCAAAAAGCTGCAAAGTCTTC
>JADBJO010003349.1:246511-249986 GCA_016801955.1 Conus betulinus | reverse complement strand
CGACCCGCGGAGGCGGGCGGGACAGCAGAGGGGAAGACGGAGGCCGAGAACAGAACCGGGCAGAGTGTCCGGGCCAGAAAAGGCCACGCGACGGGAGCGGGGGGGAGAGCGCAGAGGTCGGAAAACGTTGTTTTCTATAACGTCTCCACTAAACAAACAACATCACACGAGGAAACAAACTCTGAATAAAGCATGTCATCTAATTTATTAGACAATCCTCACACATTCCACGGGAAAAAAAACAATTTATTATATTTTTTTTTTTTTTTATTCTATTTTATTTTTATTATTATTATTATATTATTTTTTTACAAAAGCATACACACTCGCCACATTCAGACCAGAACAAAGAACAGCTCTCAGGTTCTAAATCCATACCACCATCTTTCTCTTCTCCCGACCCTTTCGAAAATTGGTTTGTTGTTCACCCAGTCCCAAAACGACTTAAAGAGGCTATTAAAACAGCTTTTTTAAAAAAAATCTTTCTTTCCACGTGTAAATCGTCACCATCTTTGTTATTCCAATTTCTATATTCACATCTGCTGCTTTTACTTATATAGTTATTACAGTCCCACACAAACATTCTTACTTGCTGGATGAGTAAAACATCAGCTATATTCTCGGATTTGCATTGGTGTTTACAAAATTCACATTTTCACAGTTATCACCGCTGTTTATTTCAGACACATTCAGAAGAGAGAGAGAGAGAGAGAGCAGAGAGAGAGCGAGAGAGAAGACAGACAAGCAGGCAGACAGACAGACAGAGAGAGAGAGAGAGAGAGAGAGAGAGAGAGAGAGAGGAGAGAGAGAGAGAGAGAGAGAGAGAGAGAGAGCAAAAAATAAGTATATTAATGACGAAGTTTTTAATTTTGGCATTTAGAACAGATGAGAAAAGGGAGAGAGGGGGGTGGGTGGGGGTGGGTGGGTAATACAATGTGACGGAAAATCACCGAGCTGTTCACTGTAAGAAATGAAACTGTGGGAAACTTATGTCTAAAACAAGGAATTTGTTAGCGTTTCCCATGTCATTCTACATGCCTTTGCAGGTAATAATGCAATGCATGTTTGCCTGTAACGCGATCCCATGATCAAATAGATGAAAAAATTAAAAACGAGGAGTTGGCAAAGGCAAACGCTTGCATCAACCAAAGCGTGATCATATAGAAATTGTGGTGGCGTCCTCCGGGCCTCATCTTAGGCAAACAGAAAGAGGCGATGCGAGATAAAAACCCCAGGAGAAATACAAATGATGAAGAACACAGAATTACAGACCAGCATTTTGGTCAGCGCCATTTCCCTGGTGGAGAGTGAGGATGATGTTTCAGTCCCTCCATTTCACAATCTGATGAAGTTTCACAATAGTAGTTATGGTCGCTGCTGTTGCCAGTATGATAGTGCTTCCTTGAAACCCAACTCCGAATACAAAACTGTCCACATTGTCCACGAACTCTTTATGGGAGACGTAAAATCCCCCCCCAGTGATCATTGTCATCATTTCACCAGTCACTGGATCGTAGACACAATTCATCCAATGTCGGTAAGATACCATAAAATAACAAGGTGTAAACACACACGTAAATTGCAGCAATAATCAACGCCATTGTTCTGGTGCGGAGAAGAGTCTGGTACTTCAGGGGTCTGAGGACACAGTAACATCTCTCACAGGCGATGATGCCAGAGAGAATAACGAAATAAACCCAGAGCCTAGGAAGACCATCAGATTATTGTTGGCCATGAACCTATTCAGCAGCGTCTTTACCGCTTGCCCTCTGATGTACAGATATATGTTCTCTGCATGAAGAAACAAACAGGTGATCAAATAGATCTCATCGGACACAGCCAGCATGAACAGACAGAGGTTGACACGATCCTGGAGACCTTGTTTATAGAACACCGCCATGTTGATGACGTTGGCTGGCCCACCAATCAGACCAAAAAACAACAGCGAAAGGTCTTTGAACCGTCGTACACGTGCCTCTACGTCTTGACTGACGATGTTGTCAGGATTATCCCAGGGTAAAAGCTGCGTCTTGTTGGTCCTCAGCAGAATGCATCCTTTTGCTCAGTGAGGTGTTGTGGTCAACGTACTGCGTTGACACAGTGGTCTGAATGGTTGTCTCTCCGTTCCGTCCCTCCAAAGCTAAATAGTGCTGTTCAAAACCGTCCCCACCCTGTCTGAGACATAAGGCTTACAAACTAAAGCAATTAAGACGGTCCTTGGAATGGGTCTCCTTGTGATAACCACTTTTTGGAGGACGAGGATGTGACCATAGAATTTTTTTTTTCTCTCTCTCTCTCTTTAAATACTACACAACGTTTACTTACTTATCACAACGCTACTCAGCAATCATACAGTGCGCACAATCAACAAGAAACGGATAATCTCTGACATTTTTTGATAGATGACTAACCTTATGTAACGCATGGCGCAATGATAAATGCTCTTACTTTACAGCAATTATTAATATCTCATGCACAGAGTCATTGATTTTTTTTAACACCTAATACGCTTTTCCAAATAGCGCACAACATTTACCTTTCTAAACTGAATCCTGTCTTGAAAGGCCGACTTGATTTTAATTGATTTTCCTCCCCTATGTTCACATCAGGACAGATGTTCAACCAAATGTGACGTTTGTTAAACAGATTGTCGTCATCTGTGATACATGGCTGTTCACTTGATCAAAACGTCAGGACAGTAGAAAGCTGTGGTTTGGTTTTCGTTGTCTAAAGAAACGAATGCTGGGAAGGACGAAGAGAGAGAGAGAGAGAGAGAGAGAGAGAGAGAGAGAGAGAGAGAGAGAGAGAGAGAGAGAGAGAAGGTGTGTGTTCGTGTGCGCGTGCCTGCGCGCGCGCTCGCGTTGCGAATTAAGTTGTTTAACTCTCTTTTGCAACCCAATGCCGATGTTGAAACTTCGATGAGACGTTGTTTTACATAATGTATAATAATGGCACAGTAACGCTCGGTAGATACCCAAGGTTGGATCAGCGCATTGGGGGTAATACGTAGGTCAGCCATCTGCTAAGTTGTAGCGATGGGACCCTCTTCTTAAATTCTCTTATCTTTGATCTTATCATTGATCCACCAGCTTTAAATTCATGCACGATGCGGTCTTGACACTTACCAGATGTAGAAACTGATCACTGTCAGTACAAAACGAACCCAGCGTGTCAGTTTCACAGCTTTTGGCTGACAAACTCAGCCGCCAAGTGTTACCTCCCTTCAGGACCAATTCAATTCTGACGGCGTGGGTTGTTGAAACCTGTCGCTAAATCTTGGCATCATTTCAGCGATCCGATGCTTGCTCAAAATGATCGCCGAGCAAAACCACAGCCACGGCTTCCTGAAGAAGATGATAAATCTTGTGGAATCGCAACTGAGGATAGTACTATGGCTGAGACTGCTTTAGGCTAAGCAGCTCCTTATACCTGAAATGCATATACATATTTTCATGCAATGCTGTCACTGTGCTAA
>JADBJO010003349.1:226511-236511 GCA_016801955.1 Conus betulinus | reverse complement strand
AATGCTCAGCATCACATGCATAGTACCAGTCCAATCTAAAACCTAGGGCATGATGATATAAATGCATGGTCTGTATGGAAATGACATGTTACAAACGGTTATCATTTTGCCATAATGGCTGGGGCTTTTCAAATCGTTTTTTTTTTTGCACCACCAAGAAACAGCGCTGTTGACTTTATGCTTATATTTTAATCCAACTTTTAACAGATGCCGCTCCCAATTCGGGTCGAGCACTTTTCTTAAATTGTTGTTGGTTAGCAATATCATTATATATATATATATATATATATATATATATATATATATATATATATATATATATATATATATATATATATATATATATATATATATATATATATATATGTATGTGTGTGTGTGTGTGTGTGTGTGTGTGTGTGTGTGTGTGTGTGTGTGTGTGTGTGTGTGTGTGTGTGTATCGCAGCTTGTTCAAACAATGCAGGAAAAATATGGGTAATATATGGCTTAATAATTTCAAGTCTTTCAATGAGGTATATATATATATATATATATATATATATATATATATATATATATATATATATATATATATATATATATATATATATATATATATATATATATATATATATATATCACGCAGCTTGTTTAAACAGCGCAGGAAGAAAATGGCGTATATGGCTTAACAATGTCAAGTTTTTCAATGAGGGTAGAAGCAGTGACACAAGCGCTCTGCTGATTCCCCACCCAAAGACTATCATCGACTACAACAAGCCGTGACACAGACTGACTACATGAACCTGCTTCATAAAGTGGGAAAATGCGCAAAGGCCCAAATAAGTGATGTCATCGTGCTGAAGTCAACTCAAAAAAAAAAGAAAAAAAAAAATCCTTCTATAAGCACACACCGGAAATACTGTTAAAAACCTTTCGTAGGTATTAAAAAAAATCATAGACTTGATGAAAGATGTTGATATATTCCAGAAATTCACTATCACCTCAGGTGGGTTATCTCTGAACAAGTTTTTTTCATGGAATCTGCTGTAAAGTGTTTATGTCTCACATCTTGCAAGTCCCAGCACTCTCAAAGAATGTGTCTCTCTGTGAGTGGCACATGACATGGAATGCACCATGGAGCTTCTTCGTCTTTCAAAAGATAAGAGTGGGTGCCATAGGAGTGTCACGAGGCTGTTCCTTCGATGCAGCCACCTCAGGAACATGGTAGAAGCTGTTTCAGGTTTCGAAGGATTTTGACCAGTTTGTTTTCCGCCTGCAAGTTCCATTCCTCTTGTCAAAGGTCTACGGCATGAGCCTCGGACTTGGATTTCAGATCAGTTTCATATGTAAGATCTCTTCCCCTGTACAAATAGAATAATGTAGCTAAAGGTTTCAGTGCCTGATTAATTCGCATTTCGCAAAACAAACATTTTGGTTCAAATTACATCCCACGCAGCTTACGAAACACACACACACACACACACACACACACACACACACACACACACACACACACACACACACACACCACTACCACTACCCACTACCACCACCACCACCACCAACACCACCAACACCACAATAGTAACTCATCAACTCAAAAGTACAGTCCTCATGACCAAAATCTGAGAAGCTTTCTCTTCCAATCTTAAGTAAATGTGAACAGACTGTTGATGCGTCCTGCTTTTTCAAACATACTCCGCACCCAACTGTTCCCTTTTTTACTAATCGCTAATTATCTTCTTATTCCGCTGAATATCTCCAGCTCTAAATCTGTTCAAAATATTTCTCTTTTGGATATGGGATCTGTCGGTATGTGGAAAAACTGGATCTAAATACATGCCCCAGACTTGTATACCACGGCATGAGAGTTCCATTTTTCATCGGGTATTCGTTTTGTTCGAATTCCGTTTGATTGTATTTAAACTTTTGATTAGCGTTTGTTTGCCTGTCAGTCCTTTTGTTATGTGGAACAATCTCTCACATCAACTGTCACAGACACACACACACACACACACACAACACACACACACACACACACACACACACACACACACACACACACACACAGAAACACAGCAAGAGAGAGACAGAGAGAGAGAGAGAGAGAGAGAGAGAGAGAGAGAGAGAGAGAGAGAGAGAGAGAGAGAGAGAGAGAGAGAGAGTTATACCTGAATAGAACGAATACTAAAACAAATTGGACATCTTTAGCACACGGACGATTTTTATTTCAAGCTCTCGCCACAAGGTTTCCATCGGGAATGTTATGTGTGTTGTCACACACACACACACACACACACACACACACACACACACACACACACACACACACACACACACGCGCGCGCATATATATATATATATATATATATATATATATATATATATATATATATATATATATATATATATATATATAGAGAGAGAGAGAGAGAGAGAGAGAGAGAGAGAGAGAGAGAGAGAGAGAGAGAGGAGAGAGAGAGAGAGAGAGAGAGAGAAATTAAACCACACGCATAGGCCATTGCCCCCTTATGATGGGGTACACGTTTCAGTTGAAAAAAAAAAAATCACAAACTTTGCATCTATCTAAGAAACTCTACACTCAGTCATGTGTACACACACATTTCAGGGTATTAAGACATAACTGCAGACCGTAATTCAAACGCCTTGTTCAAGAATATTGATACATTTCTGACAATGTTTTCATTTTTAGACAACAGTAAGGTGTATCGAAACTGGCTTGGATGCGTATAAACCTTAAAGGTATATACTGTTTTTGTAAGTCATTTATTGTAGGACGGCACAAAAGAAAATGAATTTCATCTTCATTGGTAATTCTACACAATGGACAAACCAAATCTGTTTTTCTATGTGATTTATAATGATAGTGGTGGCACGCAATTTCATAACACCAAACCTAAATCTTGTCAATATAAATTTCAAGTGCCTATCTAATTTTAACTGAAAATAGGTTTTATCATCAGTTACAATGTAAAACGCTCTATATGTCTGAAACTGTTCACTGTTATTTACATGAAGCCCCATTCTTGCCACCTACACCATACCAATTTGTCTTTAAATGACTCAAAGGTGACTTATTTCTTCAACTCCTTGGTTCACCCATGCATAGCCAAAATCATACGCATATAATTTGCATCGAATATTTGAAACCCAATTTCTTGTATTCCGTGCATCTAAGTCAAATAACATTCTATAGGTTTTCTGCGATAATCTGCACTCTTCTGATCGTGTTAATTGTAACCAGTATCTAATACACTGCACTACTGAATCCCTATAGATAGGAAATATGTTCGTCTCCCCATAGATAAGATCATTTGATGTTCTTATTTCAGCTCCTAAGAACTTTCGAAGTGCGAGTATATGCATTTTTTTTTCAGGATAAAGTGCTGCGTTTTTAAGACCCTATATTTAGGCACCATACTGCGCAATCGGTTGAATTCGAACATCAAATAACTTTAAATAACGATCAACGGAATTATTCTTCAATTTGTACACATTTTGCAATACACACAATAAGGCCCTCTTGGCTCTCCTTACAAGATCCTGGCATGCTGCAGTAAAACTCAGCCTCGTGGAAAAATAGATTCCTAAATATGTGTATGTATTTACCACAGGCATTAAGGCCCCGTTATAATTCCATCTTTCCCTGGCCGCCAAATATCCTCCTTTTCTAAACACCACTGTGTTGATTTTGCTCATATTTACATTCAAATGAAGTTCAGATGCCAGGCGGTGAAGACTATTTAACTGCGTTTGTAGGCCAACAGCTGTTTCAGACAATGAAGCTACATCATCTGCCAGTAATAATTCAAATTCAAAATAATCACATGTGGATTTTGTACCATGTCTCCAACACCGTATTACTTCTAATGCCAGTTCATTGATGAATCGTGAAAATAATACCGGACTAGTAGTAACATCACCTTGTTTCACGCCCCGTGTACAGTTAATATAGTCTGTTAACTTATCCCAAAATCAGATTCTGCTTTTCACATTTATGTGCATACTATTGATACATCGAAAAGGGCTTCCCTTTTATTCCGTTTTTTTTTTTTCCTTATGACTAGAAAAAAAAAGTAAAAGCCACAGACGTGGGGATTAAAAAAAACAATACCCATGTACTCCCACATTGCTGTTAGAGGTGGAAATACAGATTGAAAAAAAAAAAAAAATGTCATATGACACTTTCCTGCTACATTACACTCGACAAAACCATACGCGTTCCCATTGCAGAGAAGTCAGATGGTACTAACGTGATTCCACCACACCAGCTCTTTGAGGAAGACAAGACGCACTAGTTTGAGGCGAGAATACCTGGATATGTAGGGGATGGGATGACTGGGGGGGGGGGGGGGGGGGGGGGGGGGGGGGGTCTCTTTTTGGCGGAAAATCCGGATGACGTCAGAAGGTAGGGAGGCCACCCTATCAGCAGGAGAAACAGATGCGAACAAACCATTACAAGCCCCTTCTGAGCGTTGTAACGGTCTAGTCGCGGTTGTACACCAGAATGGGACTGGGATGAAAGATATGATATACTTTTAACTTCCTGTCCCAGCACACACACACACACACACACACACACACACACACACACACGCGCGCGCACATCCCCTCACCACCACCATACTCCTCCGTCTCCCTAACACTTTTCTTAAACTGACATTACCTGAATCATAAACACAATAAAACCGTTGTATCTACTTCGCCCTAGAGAGCGATGGCGGAGAAAGATGGGACATTCCTCCCTCAGCCATCACCACACACAGCTATGCTGGAGGTGAACGTCGCCAATTGGGGTGTGTGTCCTCATGAACACCTCTCACAGGTCAGATGGGGCCACAACCCAATTGCAACGACAACAAGGTAGAATCTTTCTAAAGGTAGATAAGCCGAAAGTTTGTCAAAAACATAAACAAAGGAGAAAAAATAAAAGCTTCTTCTTCTTCTGCGTTCTCTGGTCATGCTGGTCAGATAGAAAGTCCGGTAGCTTGGGCAAAGTCAGCGGTCCGTCTGTGTGAGTCCGCCGTTCCCCACAGCTTTTCTTGGAGTTCCACTGCACCGGGCCAGAACTCACGCGCAGGCTGTCGAACGTGAGACAGGGCTGAAGTACGTGGGCTGGGTTTTGTGGGCCAGTGCCACATGGGCACTCATCTGTGTGGGATATGTTCAGGCGATAGAGGTGGGAGGCAACTGACAATCCAGTTCTTAGTCTGAAGATGGCGACTTGTTGGGCACGCTCAAGATGGTAATGTGTCCTTCTTCTCTACCTCAGCCTTTCTAAGAAAAAAAAAAAAAAAAAAAAAAAAAAAAAAAAAAAAAAAAAAGCGCGGGAGGCCACCCATGTTTGACATCCGCCTCGCGATCAATTTAAGGAGATGATTGATTGCCCTTTCTATGCTTGCATTGTCCTGGATGTATTCATTTTGCCCGAGGAACACCAAGAGGTCGTAATGCGTAGTGTTCTGTCTTGTTTCAATTTTCGCCTGCACTCTTCTCACTTTGAGTCTAGCTTTGATGACTCATACTGGCTGCTACCCTTCATTGTTTTGTCTTTCACGTCCTGCCAACCATTCTACTAGGTAACTCACCTTCTCAGCAGCCATATCTTCATTCAACGTCTATTTTGCGCCAAAAAGGTCGAAATGCGTGGTGTTCTGTCTTGAATTTATTTGTCCCTATCATTTGGCGGGACGGTGTTTTTTGTTGTTGTTTGTTTTGTTTTGTTTTTGTTTTTGTTTTTGCAGGTAAAAGCATTAAAAAAAATGTCATAATTATCACTTCCCCCAGCAGTATCTTAAGTGATTTTTTTTCTTCATTACGCTCCCAAACTTGCTGCAATGGTCCCTCATATATAACAAGTTTATTTAAATTACAATGTCTATGACCAGGCTTAGTCATGCCACGTGTGACAGCATGTTGTTTTTAACTGGACAGCATTATTGACCAAAAGGGATCGCCATCCCTGCAGTATAGTTTTGCTGGTATGCGGTCTGATTCAACAAACTCTAACGTTCTTCAACAAAGCCCAGTGCTGGTCATATGCAGCCTCCAACACCATCAACTCTATGTTTAATGTGTGTGTTGTTCGTTCGTTTGTTTGTTTGCTTATTGTTGTAACTGTTATCATTTATTTAAGATGTACCAAATGCATATCGATGTACACTTTGAACAAACAGAAAACTGTAATTGATTCTGTTCTACTGCTGGCGAGTGGAGCCAACTGATCTTCCAACTAGCACACACCATGCTGCATTGTCTTTTCTTCATTATATAGTTTCTGTTCCGTGGATATGAAGTATTTGTTTAACACTTAGCTCATGTCGAACATTGTTGGTTTCCATCCTTGAAACAGAGTCCTGCAAAGTTCGAGTGTTGTACACATTGAACTGACTTGAATTAATGAGCGATTGGTTCTGTAAAAATTATCAGAGAAGTACAGGAAGTGTACTGGCAATGACGTAAGGCTGTGGCGCATTGTACGATTCCAGGTGATACACCTCCTCCCCCTCCACACTCTTCACCCCTCTCTCTTCAATAAAAGAATTCGAGGGTCGGGGTTTCAGGTTCGAGGATAGAAACAACTCCAGTTCTTGCTCCGTTTTCAAGGTAAGACAAAAGTTTAGCTCAATGTTCCCACAGATACGCAGGCAGCATGGCAGAAAGATGGTGATTAAAGTACTGGTGCCAAAGGTGTCTGACAACGTCCCTAATTTGAATCAGTTGGACTTCACCCAGAGAGAGAGAGAGAGAGAGAGAGAGAGAGAGAGAGAGAGAGAGAGAGAGAGAGAGAGAGAGAGAGAGAGAGAGAGTTTCACTTTATTGTCTGCCAAGCTAAAGCCAATGCAAGCAGGCTAAAAGCAATGCTGTGATATTCTATTCGACTTTCTTTGATCCAGTGCAGGCGCTATAATGACAGTATACATTGCGCATACGTAGGGGAGAGAAACGGATCATAGGGGTGGGGTAAACGAAGGTGACTAAACGGTGAAACAGGAAGTGTTATTCCCCTTCTACTGTTGTCTTTGCGTTGCTCAATTATGTTGTTTACGTTTATATATTTTTTTCAGGATAATCGTAATTCAGTGGAATTTAATTGTTTTTTTTTTTTGTTGTTTTGTTTTGTTTTTTTTTGTTTTTTGTTTGTTTCTCTTAATTTTTCCCCAGCGCTCGACAAAGCCTCCACACAGCACCAAATCTGAACTTAAAGTGTGTGTGTGTGTGTGTGTGTGTGTGTGTGTGTGTGTGTGTGTGTGTGTGTGTGTGTGTGTGTGTGTGTGTGATGGTATGCAAAATTCACATAATTATTATCTATCACCAAGCTATCCTGAGACTGCATTTGCTTTTAATCGAGAACCATGAACTGAACCTCTTCGTTCTCTCTCTCTCTCTCTCTCTCTCTCTCTCTCTCTCTCTCTCTCTCTCTCTCTCTCTCTCTCTCTCTCTCTCTCTCTCTTTTTTCCTCGCCCCCGCCAGCATTCCACAAATCCGCAAGTTTGACTTTGAATTACATTTTTCATGGTGGTCTTGGAAGTGTAACAAAATTTATCTTGCCATCGTCAATGCGCATTCTTTGAATGGAGAAACGTCAATTTCAGCTCTTTGGGAAAAGTGATCACCCCTACTCAAAGGAAGGCTGTAAGCGCATACCAACTTGCACATTATGAGTTAGTTTCAAATTGGAGGGGGGGGGGGGGGGGGGGGGGGGGGGGGGGGGGGGGGGGGACTGCAGGCAGAAATTAAAGCAGCATTAAGAGAAAACTTATTGTTCCTCCGAAAGACAAACACATAAAAGAACAAAACACGACGCTTTCCAATCTCTTTGGTCTTCTCAGGTAAGACAAGAAACATTCAAGACAATGAAAACGAAGAACGAACGATCACTAAATCTCCTCAACTGCGGCGCAAAATGAATGCCATTCGTTCTTTTGTTTTCGCTGTCTTGAAGGTCCTTTGTCTTGCCTAAAGAAGACCAAGGAAGTAGAAACGCGTCGTCTTTTGCCTTGCAATTTGTCTCTTTCGTTCAGCGGAACAGTAATTTTCCTTTCAAATTTGCAGATTGTGGTCTAAAATAAAATTAACGTATCCCAGCATGTGTGTGTGTGTGTGTGTGTGTGTGTGTGTGTGTGTGTGTGTGTGTGTGTGTGTGTGTGTGTGTGTGTGTGTACGGAATCAACGAGATGCGCTTTGCGCATAGCAGGCCATATCACGAATGTTAATGGCGGCCATGGCACGATGAAACTTCGTATCCTCAAAATCCACTTGCATCGGTACGTTTCCAACACCATCAATGAAAATGATAACTGGTGATGGGTTTTACATGGCTCACAAACAGCTTTTTGACATTTTGGACAGTTTTATATTCGGAGCAGGATTTCGAGGAATCATAGTCATCATTATGGCAGCAGGAACGATAACTACAGTTGTCAAAACTTCATCAGATTGTGACGTGACGGACTGAAACGTCATCATTGCTCTCTGCCCGGGAAGGAATGCTGACCAAAATGCTGGCTGGGAATTCTGTCTTCTTCATCGTTCGTATTTCTCCTGGCTTCTTCTCAGGCATTGCCTAGTTCATCTTTTCGGAGATGAAGGCAGGACGGTGCCGTAACAATTTCTATTTTCTTACACTTTGGTTAGCGCAGATATTGGCCTATGCCAATTCCTCGTTTGATTTTTCATATATTTTCTTTTGGGATCTTGCTATTGGTGTATGATCTTGCTAAGTGTATGTATGTATGTATGTATGTATGTATGTATATGTATATGTATGTATGTATGTATGTATGTATGTATCTATGCAAGTATTTACTTTCCGTAGCTAGAAGCATAACCAGTCTATATGTAATAATTTATATAACTGCAATAGTTGAGGGGCCAATGTTTGCCCGTTGGTTTCAATTTTTTTCTTTTTTTTTTCTTTTTTTTATCTGTTGCCCGTGCTGACATCCCATACTTCAGAACAGGTCGAATTGTCCCTGTATATAGTCTCTTCAGTGATGCGTTTGTTAGCCCCCCAATCTGTTCATGTGAGCTTCCTAATGATCGCCAGTCTCAGCTTGGACCTGCTGCAGAATCTGGCAATTTTCCCAAGTGAGACTGCGGTCGAAGGTCACTCCGAAGTAGGTAGGGGTGGGTTCTTCTGTCAGTCTCTGGCTGTTCAGTGTCACATTTACCTATTGGTTCTTGTTGGATAGACAAAGACTATGTCGTCTTGCTAGTTCTCTTGTCCACTCGCTGAACATGTTAAGTGCAGCTTGGAGTCGTACTTGCGCTGTGGTCGTATACTCTTCGGAGCACCAGAGCATAAGGCCATATGCATTAATTACTCCTTTGACTCCTCTTGGCAGTTTTCTGACAATGTCATTTATGAAGATGAGGAACAGGATTGGTAAGAGGACTCCTCCCTGAGGGACTCCCTGTCTTAGTACCTTCTTCGTGCTCTTCTGGCCCTGGACTTTGGCCCTGGCTTGGCGAAAATCCAGGGTATTGATTAATCCAGGTGTACATCCTGCCAGACACACCACACATCGCCGTCATTTGAGCCTGAGTCCATATTTCCATACTTTATCGAAAACGCGTTCTCCATGTCTAACCAGACTGCAAGCGTATTCTTCTTATCCTGAAACGCGTCTTCAATGCTTTGGGTGATGAAGGTGACCTGACCTTCTGTTTACCTGTGTTGACCACAGTGCAACCTTGACCACATCAACAAGATCCAGAATCAAGATCAGCAGCATCTCGTATCTTTTGCCATGAAATCCACTCCAATACAGGAAACTGAAAAGACCACTGGACTGCAGCCCCTAGAAGACAGGAATGACACAAGGACCCTCATCCAGGCAAGAAAATTCAAACGCCTCGATAGCCACCCCAATGAATGAAAGGATGAAGGAACCCACTAACAGTGGACTAAAAAGAGGCACCTTCATTCACGAGTCGAGAAAACTTGAACGAGAAAGGCCAGTCATGATGGAACATGAAGCAAAACCTATCCCTGCAT
>JADBJO010003349.1:204011-206511 GCA_016801955.1 Conus betulinus | reverse complement strand
AGAACAGGGAGTACAAACATGGGAACGAAGAAATGCTCTCTGTGTGTCTGTGTATCTGTCTGTCTGTGTGTCTCTCTGTGTGTCTGTCCATGGTCAAAATGCAGACAGACAAATCTTCTAGGCCGATCGTTCTGAAAATGTGCACGTATGTTCATTAAGGGTCACGCATGATGCCTAAGGTTTTATTTTACCAGAATAACCATTACAAACAGCTCTAACGGCCCGTACCTAAAAAAAATACTTGGTCGATATGTAAGTGGTTTGGACATGCGTATTCAAGATAAACTGGGAGTATGTTTGCATGCTTTGCATACTGTTGCACCTTGTTGTGGGCGTGATAGCTGGCACAACAACATACACAGATGAGTGAAGAGACAGCCATCCAAACACACTGTGTCAACACTCCACGTTGACAACAACACTTCACTGAACACAAGATGCCTTCTGCTCAGGACCAACAAGACGCAACATTTACCCTGGAATAACCCTGGTGACATTGCAAGTCAGGAGGCAGAAGCGAATGTGAATCAGTTTAAAGACATTACACTAGCATTGTTCGCTCTGATTGGGGGACCAGCCAACGTCATCAACATGGCGGGTTTTCTTCAAACAAGGTCTTCACGAACGTGTCAACCTCTGTCTGTTCATGCTGGCTGTGTCAGATAATGTTTACCTCATTTCGTCTGTGTTTCTTTATTCCGAGAACATCTATGCCCACCTCACAGGACAACCAATAAAAACACCAGGAAACAAGTTCATGTCTGACAATAATTTGATTTGTCTTCTAGGCGCCGCATTTGTTTCATTCATTTTGTGTGGGATTATCGCCTGTGAGAGATGTTACTGTGTCCTAAGACCTATGAAATACCAGACTCTGCTACGGACCAGAACAATGGCGATCGTTATTTTTGCAATGTCCGTGTGCATTTTGGGCTTGCGTTACGTTTCTGGATCACCAATACCGTATGAGTTGTGTGTACGATCCAATCACTGATAGAGTGATGATGATGATAAACTGTGATAGGTTTTACATGTCTCATAGAAAGCTTTTCGACATTTTGGACAGTTTTATATTTGGAGTTGGGCTTCAAGGAGGAATAATCATCGTGACGGCAGCAGCAACAATAACTACTGCGGTGAAACTTCGTCAGATTGTGACGTGGCGGACTGAAACGTCATCATCACTCTCTGCCCGGGAAGTTATGCTGACCAAGATGCTGGTTGGAAATTCTGTTTTCTTCATCGTTTGTATTTCTCCTGGGTTCTTGTCACGCATTGCCTATTTCATCTTCCCTGAGATGAAGGCAGGAGGGCGCTTTCACAATCTCTATTTTATCACACTTGGGTACTGCAGATCTTCGCCATTGCCAACTCCTCGTTTAATTTCTTCATATATTTTCTTATGGGATCTCGCTATAGAGAAACTTTCTATACATTGTTCTCCTGTAAATCATGCAGAAGAAAAGGATCACACTGATATATGTCCTTAATGTAGACGCAGCCTTGCTACAGACTCCATGTTTGGCCTTCTTCGTCCGTGTGACTTTCTTGTTTTCTTTCTATCTTTCTTTTTTCTTTCTTTCTTTCTTTATTTATTTCATAAATAAGGACAAAAATGAAGAGATGATTTGCTTAGACTGCTCTAGCTAGTAACGTTTTGCAGCACAGATCACTACTCCACTTTCAAACGTACGTTGCACATTAATTCCATATATTTGTTTCACCATTGACAGGTAGCACGAATCAGAAGAGGAGGTGGGAGGTCGAAATATGGAGGGGTTCTGACGAGGCGACAGTGGATGGCGAAGGGTTTATGGAACTGACACTCCATGTCATTGTCCCTACGTGCAGAATGCCTTTACTCTACGTGGCCGGACGCCATTCATTCATTCGCTAACAAAATATTCTTAGTCATGCTTTCTGATGGGGCTGATGGCGTCCCAGCTCTCATATTGAATGTGGCTTGCTCTGAACATGGTCTGGCCGCACATAATGCTTTTTTTTTTTTTTTAATACCGCGTACGCAAGCTGATACTCCCATGGAAACTCCCTGTATAGACAGGCAAGAATTAATCCAATCTACCCAGCAAAGCGAGTGGAGTTTTGTGTGTATGACCATTTTTTTTTTATCCCACAGTTAAGACAACCATACTCCAACTTCGGGGAAGGTGCATGTTGTGTGTAACGTGTCATCCATACCAACGGACAAAGCGGCCTTCTCTTCCAAAAGTTGGTGTTGGGATTTGGCGTGGGCTGAAGATGCTATACGTGCGTTCACACGCAGAACCTCGGTCTATGATCTCAATCAAAGGACTGCATGGAAAATGGAATCAGAACCAATCTTAACTGTAACGGCAAAAATCCCATGTACCGAAACGACCTGGTGGAGATTCGAACCTGCAACCCCAGGATCACCAAGACTTTAAGTCCAGCGCTCTCTGCGACTGAGCTATTCCGGCCCCGTCTCAACCTGTGAGATGCACTCAATTGTTTATAATAT
>JADBJO010003349.1:189011-199011 GCA_016801955.1 Conus betulinus | reverse complement strand
AAAAAATCATTTTATGGGATGTTTGAGTATATTTATTGAAAAAAAAGTACATATCCGTTTAGCGACTTTTCGTTCTGGTAAGAAATATAATCGATGTATGTCCTTCAAATGTGTTGGAGAACAGGGACCAAACGCCTCGCTGCATTTTACAGCGCGATGTTGGTATAGTGGGTCGCAATGCACGCAAACAACGTTTTCACTCCGACTCTCCTCCTTGTCTCTCCTCCCTCCCACATCACTCCTTTTGAAATATTTTCAAAGTTATTTGATCGTGACTGACTGAAAGCGTGCTAACCTGTGCTTTTCTTTACGTTTTTTTTTCCCCCCTTATCTTTGTATACATCTTTGTTTGTTTGCATTTGCTTGTCGTTTGTGAAAAACAAACAAGCAAAATACAATGCTCCAATACTCGTTAAATTAGTGTTTGTTAAATGCATATTAGACGATCCGATTATCAACGCACATCACACACACACACACACACACACACACACACACACACACACACAGGATAATGTAGGTATTCCACTGAGGTATACACCTCCAGCCTCTGCATGCATGTCAGCCCAGCCTATGTCTGTCGTCCAGATCACAGAAACCAGAGACAATTTTCAGTTTTTGCTTAACGTAATGATCTAGTAAACAGACAACTACTCCCTCTGAGAAGGGTCTAAAAAACAGACGTGGAATTTGATGGAACACTCCTGGGATTGCGAAAAGTTAGAAGAAGAACGAGTAACCTTCTCCTCCTGGACAAAACAGGGGCTTTCTTTCAAGTGAGGGTTTTTTTGTTGTTTTTTTTTTTTTTAATTTAGATTCTGCGTAGTTGTATAAATTTTGGCCAATTTTGCATAGTGGTAGGAGAGAACTTCCCACAAAGACCTAACTAAGTGCCGTAATATGAATTCATACCCTGTTATAGAGGGTCTTTAATGGTTTGAAGATGGTACTTGGCTATGTCAAGATGAGCTACGCTTTCATTTCGTTGTGTTTAAATTGATTCCTGAGTGAAACTTGTTTTCTGTCTAATTCTGCAATGTACATTTTTTTCTTTTGTTTTGTTTTGTTTTTGTTTTGTTTTCTCTCTCTCTCTCTCTCTCTCTCTCTCTCTCTCTCTCTCTCTCTCTCTCTCTCTCTCTCCAGAAAGTGTTTGTAATAAGGGGACCCATTTAAGTTCCTTGCTGTGGACGTGATTGCTGGCGCAACAAACTACTACTAAGATGAGGAAAGCCCTTCACCACACTATATCAACACTCCATGTAGACAACAACACTTCACTGAACACAAGATGACTTCTGCTCAGGACCAACAAGACGCAACATTTACCCTGGGATAATCCTGGTGACATTGCAAGTCAGGAGGCAGGAGTGTATGTGAATCAGCTTAAAGCTATTACACTAGCATTGTTCGTTATAATTGGTGGACCAGCCAACGTCATCAGCATGGCGGTGTTATATAAACAAGGTCTTCAGGATCGTGTCAACCTCTGTCTGTTCATGCTGGCTGTGTCAGATGAGGTTTACCCCTCATTTCGTCCTTGTGTCTTTATTCTGAGAACATCCATGCCCACCCCCCCAAGACAAGCAATGAAGACTCCAATCAATGTGTTTATGTCCGACAATAATCTGATTTTCTTTCTGGATGCAGGGTTTGTTTTTGTTTATTCTGTCTGGCATCATTGCCTGCGAGAGAGTTACTGTGTCCTCAGATCTATGAAATACTACACTCTGCTACGGACCAGAACAATGGCGATCCTTATGTTTGCCATTTTCGTGTGTGTTTTCAGCTTGCGTTACGTTCTGGCTCACTGATACCGTGTGAGGTGTGTGTGTAGATCTAGTGACAGGTGAAGTGACGATGATGGTCACCGGATGAGTTTTACACATGACTCATAAAAAGCTTATAGACGTTTTTAGACAGTTTCGTATTGGGAGCAGGATTTCAAAGAGGAATAATTATCATGACAGTAGCAGCAAAGATAACTACAGTTGTGAAACTTCGTGAGATTGTGACGTGAAGGATTGAAACGTCATCATCACTCTCTTTGCCCGGGCAGTAGTGCTGACCAAAATTCTGGTTGGAAATTCTGTTTTCTTCATCGTTTGTATTTCTCCTGGGTTCTTATCATGCATTGCCTATTTCGCCTTTCCAGAGATGAAGGCAGGAGGGCGCTATCACAATTTCTATTTTATCACAATTTGGGTACTGCAAATATTCGCCTTTGCCAATTCTTCATTTAATTTCTTCATATATTTTCTTATAGGATCTCGCTATCGGGAAACTCTCTATGCATTGTTTCCCTTGAAGGAATGCAGTAGGAAAGGATCACACTGAGATATTTCTGAGACACAGACGTGCTCGTAATGCAATCATAATCTTACAATTGCATGCTTTATTTTCTTTTGTTTTGTTTTTTTTATCCATTTTTTGTCCATTTTTTTTTTTTCCCCCCAGTCTTCCGTTTTTTTTCCCCCCCTTCTTCCTTCCTCTTTTTCTTCCTCTCTTTCTTTTCTTTCTCCAGTTCTTCATTTTCTTCTTTCTTTCTTCATGTATTTTTTTTTCTTTCCTTCTTTCTTTCTTTCTTTTTTTTTTTTCTTCTTTTTCTTCTGTTTATGTTGTCTTTGCTAATTGATCCTGACTGCACTGACGACAATGTTTTATTTTAACTTCCAACCCAGCTTCAAATCTTCGTTTAATAAACAGTGACTAATGTTCAGTTATTAATTGGGTGAAACTTTTTGCTGTATGTTCCTACAACAAAGATCACGACTTCACATATAAACCCGCATTGCACTGCTGCATTTGATGTTTTTTTTTTGTTTTTTTTTTTTTTGTTATCATCATTGGAAGTGGGGAAGGGAATAGGGAGGGGGAGGGGAAGGGTGATATGTGGAGGTGTGTAGAATGATAAGACGGCAGATGGCAAAGGGTTTCTGGGACTGACACACTACATCACTGTCCCCACCTGCTGAATGCCTTTGTTCTACATGGCAGGACGGCGTTCGTTCAGTAACAAAACAAACGCAGTCACGCTTTCAGATGAGGCTGATAGCATCCTAGTTCTTATCTTAAAAAATGGTTTGTTCTAAACATGGTGATTGGGTACACGTCATGCTCGCACCTTATAGACTCTCACATTATAGAATGCGCTGGTTGGCTGGTAGCAGGTCTATGACTGAGTATTTGACTACTAATTTAGGATATTTCGAAGAGAGAAAGAATACCAGTTGTTTGGCATGAGGCTTTGTTATGTGTTTCTCGTTAAGAAAACGATTGCTACTGAGAGAAGCACATACGAACCCTCACGCTCTCTTCTCTGTACCTGACCGTGATATGATGCTGACAAGCTGTCAATCATCACTCACTTCAGACCGTGAGAGATGCCGTGACTGACCCAGACCGTGAGATCACGATCACGGTCTTTCACTTTTACCACAGATGCCACTCAGGGTCCCGCGAGGGCACCCAAAGGGACAATAGATTCCTCTTTACAAAGAAGACTAGAGGGGGGGGGGGGGGGGGGGGGGGAACGTTATTGTTATTATCATCATCATCATCATCATCATCATCATCATCATCATCATCATATTATGATTACTTATATAGCATCTATCTATTCTTGGCCAGAGGCCAAGCTCTAAGCGCTTTACAATCCACACTCGTTTACACAACGGGCTGCCTACCTCGGTAGTGCCAACTGAAGAACTGCCAGCTGGTGCTTCATTCAGGCATTTCCCATGTCATCCAATCGATGTCGTGCAATATCGTTCATCCAATTTCCTTACTTCCTTCATTCTTTCCATTTCTGAATCATAGTGCATGTTGTTTGTAACATGGCATCCATAGTAAGTATCCTTCAGCCTCGGAAGACTATGGAGTTGCGCTCTGGGTGTTTATTCTGGTACGGCGACTGGTGTTGTTGGCCAGTCCGACGCGGGAATGACAGTTCCTGTGGCAGAGGGCACAGGCAAAGTCTGACGCTGGTCTCTCTGCCTGGGCTGCAGCCTTTCTTCTCATTCTCTTTTACCCGTGCTGCTGAGCGAGTGTCTCTTCGAACTTGGAGAGACCTTTCTGCACAGTCTGTCTCCAGGCTGACCGTTCGAGGGCTGTTGCTTCCCAGTTGTTCTGGCCAATGTTCAAGGCTTTTGGGTCCCTCTTGAGCACGTCTTTGAATCGCAGCTGTGGTCTGCCTGTGGGACGTTTTCCCTGCACAAGTTCTCCATAGAGGAGGTCTTTAGGGATCCCGTCCGCCATCAATGCGCACGACATGGCCAGCCAGCGCATACGTCTCTGTTTCAGCAGCGTGTGCATGTTGGTGCATCCGGCTCTTTCCAGGTCAGTGTTGTTTGGGACCTTGTCCTGCCAGCTGATGTTCAGAATGCGTTGGAGGCTACGCATATGAAAAGCATTGAGCTTTCACCCTTGTCGGGCACGCAAAGTCCAAGACTCGCTGCCATACAGGAGGGTGCTCACGACACAGGCTCTGTAGATCTGGATCTTTGTGTGCTTGGTCAGCTTGCTTTTTGTTCCATGCTTTCTTTGTCAGTCTAGTCATGGTGGAAGCTGCCTTGTCGATGCACCCTGTTGAGCTGTGCGTCAAGTGAGAGGTGTCTGAGATATTTGACCCCAGATAAACAAAGTCATGGACGACACCCAGTTCATGGTCATTGATGCTGATGACTGGGGGAGAGTCAACATCCTGTCCCATGACCTGTGTTTTCTTAAAGCGTATGGTAAGCCCAAAGTCTTGGCAGGCATCGCTGAAGCAAGTCATGAGCTGCTGTAGGTCCTCGGCTGAGTGGGCGGTTACTGCTGCGCCGTCTGCAAAGAGGAAGTCACGTAGGCACCTCAGCTTGACTTTAGTCTTGGCTCTTAATCTGGGAAGTTGAAGAGCTTTCCGTCAGTCCTGATTCGAGGTAGATACCTTCAGCTGCAGGACCAAATGCGTATTTCAGCATCTCAGCAAACAAGAGTCCAAACAGGGTGGGAACCAGGACGCAACCCTGTTTCACTCGGCTCCGTATGTTGAGGCAGCTGATGTTGAGAGAGCCGTCAAAGACGACAGTGCCTTTCATGTCTTCATGGAAGGATCTGATGACGCTGAGAAGTTTGGGTGGACATCCAATCTTGGGGAGAATGTTGAAGAGGCCATCCCTACTGACCAGATCGAAAGCCTTTGTGAGATCTATGAAGGCAATGAAGAGTGGCTGCCTTTGCTCCCTACATTTCTCCTGAAGTTGTTTAAGGGAGAAGATCATATCTACAGTGGATCTGTTGGCACGGAAACCGCACTGCGATTCAGGATAAAACTTGCTCTGCAAGTACTTGGAGACACTTCGGTACTACTCGTGCAAAGACTTTCCTAACGATACTAAGGATATGCCACGATAATTATTGCAATCGTTTCTGTCACCTTTGTTTTTGTACAGCGTGACGACGTTAGCATCCCTCATGTCTTGTGGTACTTCGCCTTCACTCCAACAGAGGCAGAGGATTTCATGCAACTCTGTGATAAGTGTCTCTTTACAACACTTCAATACTTTGGCGGGAATACCGTCTTTCCCTGTGCCTTGCCAGAGGCAAGAGAGTCCAGGGCTTCGTTGAGTTCGTCTATGGTTGGTTCTCTGTCAAGCTCTTCCAGGCACTCTATGGCATTCAGGGCGTCTTCTGTGAATACATTTCCCCTGCATATAGCTCAGTGTAGTGTTCTACTCAGCGCTCCATCTGTTGTTCTCTGTCCTGAATCACCTCCCCTGTAGCTGATTTCAAATGGGCAGTTTTCTTCTGTGTTGGGCCCAGTGCCTGCTTGATGCCGTCATACATCGCCTTAACGTTGCCTGTGTCAGCTGCGATCTGATCTGGGAGCAGAGCTGAAGCCAGTAATCGTTGGCGCATTGCCTGGCACACTGCTGGACTTTGCTGCGAGCAGCACGGAGAGCCTGGAGTTTCTGCTCACTGGAACTGGTTTTGTATGCTGTCAGGGCGGTTCTCTTGGCCTCGATGACTGGCGTCATTTCTTCTAAATGGGCTTCGAACCAATCAGCTGACTTGCTGGTCTTTTTGCCAAAGATGGACATGGCGGCGTTGTAGACAGCATCTCTGAAGTGTTCCCATCGTCTTGGGCATGGGCAGTGGGTGGGCCAGGGAGAGAATCCTTCAACACGCGTGCGAACTCCTCCACTTTTCTTTGATCGCGTGCTTTGCTGGTGTCGATGCGAGGCTGGCCCTCCTTTCTCGTATGTGTGCAGTCTGTTTGCGCGGAGCTTCACTTTGCTGCACACCAAAGAGTGGCCAGTGTCAAAATCGGCGTTCTCGTAGCTGCGAGTGATCTTGATGCTGGAAAGGTTGACACGTCTGGTGAGGATCAGATCGAGCTGATGCCAGTGTTTGGATCGAGGGTGCCTCTAGGAGACTCGATGCTGAGGCTTCCTGTTGAAGAAGGTGTTACTGACGCACAACCCATGGTGACAGCAGAGCTCTAGCAGGCGCTTGCCGTTCTCGTTCATTTTCCGAGTGCCGAACTGACCCGAGCAGGTGGGCCAGGAGTTGTGATCGACACGTACTCTGGCGTTGAGATCGCCTGCGATGAACAGTAATTCTCTGTCGGGAATTCGTCTTATAGTAGCACTGAGGTCGTCATAAAACTTGTCTTTTGCTTCTGCTGTGGATGCCAAAGTTGGTGCGTAGGCACTAATTAGACTGACTGGTCCCGATGATGTTTGGGAGTCGGAGAGACAGGGTTCGTTCTGTTCCTTCTACTGGTGGGGTTATACACTCCAATAATATGTTTCTAACTGCGAATCTCACGCGGTGTACTCTGACCCCGTCTGATGGTTTGCCCTGCCAGAACAGGGTGAAGTCTCTCTCCCTCACAGATCCTGTTTCTGGAAGCCTGGTTTCTTGAAAGGCCACAATGCCCATTCTGCTCAGTCTGCTCAGTTCTCTGTCGATGACTGATGTCTTGCGAACATCGATTACTTCCTGCAGGTCGTCAGAAAAGCCTGGTGTCATTGTCCTTACGTTCCACGTACCCAATTTAAGGGCGGAAGTTTTCATTTTTCTGTTGCCTGGTGCATGGTTATCGGTCAGCTTGTCGGTTTTCACCCAAAACCCCACGCACCCAGTGAGGCTAACGGGCCGTGGTGGGGCAGCATCTTACTGGCTGGGGACTGCCCAGCTTAAGGCGGGCGGTAGCTGCCCTGTGATATGCGATGACCTCTCCAAACGTCGGAAGCAGCCCCTGGCGTCTGACTCCAACGCCAATTGAGTATGTAGACTTATAACCGGTGGACTGCTACTTCCCGTGTTTTGTCGACGCTGCAAAGCGAAGCTGGAGTGACCTCTCCAGAGCGCAAAGCCTGGGTAAGTAAGTATGGGGGGCAAGCTGTTACCCATGCAGCAGCAGCAGCCCCCCCCCCCCCCTCTCTCCCACCCCCCCCTCTCTCTCTCTCCACGTCGCTAGAATGGTCCACTGGAAAGGCAAACACCGATACACATGGTTCCAGTGCCGTCGCAGGAGTTGCCAGAACGTTGTTTTATACAGCCTTGGGGACTCCGACTCCAGCGTTTTCCACAGGGTTGACTCCCGAAGCCTTTCCTAAGAGTGGGTACAGCCGCAAGGCAGGCAGCGGAGGTTTGAGATCAGAGTTTTCCTTCTCTTAGGTGGGCTGTCTTTCCAGACTAATGACCCCCATCTGCCCAAGAAGGGGTGTAAGCCCCACACAAACCGCTTAACCTTCGGATGAGTTGGTCTACATTAGTCTGACCTCTACCCTTCGACCTGTCCAGCTTGGTGCTGGAGCATACAGCTCTGGGTCACAGACGTACACAAGCTCCCACTCCCACACCACGACAAGGAGTAGACTGTGTGGAAGTGGCATCCATACCAACAGCCAAACTGGCTTCTTTCGAAAACTGTTGATGGGAGTTTACGCGTGTGCAAGATGTTATGCGTGCGTTCACTCATGGAACCTCGGATTATAGTTTCACTCGAAGGACTGTATGGGAAATGAAGTCAGAACCAGTGTTTAATCCAATTGAAATGTCCCCCTATACTGAAAAGGCCCAACGAAGATTTGAAACCGTAACCTCAGGATCACCAAGATCACAATCCAGCGCTCTGTCATTGGGCTAATCCAGACTGGTCGTCTATTCCGATTCGCTTGTGACAAATCACTCTCTATATGAAGACGAAGGGCAAATGTTGTGTGGAAAGAAAACAGAAACAGACAGAAAAAAAAAAAGTTCTAATCAAAATATAAACTTTTTTTTGAATGATAAATAATTTTGACTGGCTTCACATATCAGTCTGTCCAGCCTTCTTTTTAGCAGCGTAATGCATAAATTATGCACACACAAAAATAATAAGTGACACAGATTTGCAGTTCAGTAATGTGACTCATGGTGACAAATCTCCCCAGTTCGTGCTCTTCCAAATCCCCAACCATGTCTAATGTAACGTTGGCTACTAGTTTCATTCCTGCATGCTGACCAACAGACTCATTATTGTTGAAACAAATCAGTTCAGTTCACTACGTTAATGTTTATTCGTTTGTTTGATTTATTAGAAAGAACAAAGACCTGCTTCTATCCCAGTCATAGTCAGCAAAATATATTTGTATGTGGCCTATTCTCCTTCGGTGTTTGGTAGCGACTTTATCTACAATTCACACAGCTGTTGCGCATAAATTGCATTGCCTTGACTGACCTTAACTTCTTTACATGTACACAGTGGTGAGTGGCCTTTAACTTGTTTTCCCTTAGAACAGGCTATATGAGGTGTTTGGTGATAAATTCAACCTCTAATTTAAAAGTTATTGTGAAGGAGGAGGATGAAAATACAGTACGCGTGTTCTTTATTTGAGATTTGTTCAGAATAATTGTTGTTTGAAAGATTATGAAAGACTCTACTTTTTTTTTTTTTTTTTTCTGGCAGCCATAAAAAAATTTGGTGCATTGTAATTCTTCAACACATACATCCTTGATTTTTTTTTTTTTAATTGCAAGATTGGTTTTCAAAACATCAATTCAAAGACTAAAACACCGCCTGTGCAAGTGTTTAACGTTAACTGATGTGTGACTGCGAAGATTGTTTTGTTGGTATTTTTTTGTTGAAAAATCTAGCCCGAGAAACCCGCTCAAGTGAAATGCAAGCTTCATTCACTGACGCGAATTCTCTCTCTCTCTCTCCTCTCTCTCTCTCTCTCTCTCTCTCTCTCTCTCTCTCTCTCTCTCTCTCTCTCTCTCTCTCTGTGTGTGTGTGTGTGTGTGTGTGTGTGTGTGTGTGTGTGTGTATGCGCGCGCGCGCGCGCGTGTGTGTGTTTCTTATACTGCCATTTTCTTCGCAATTACAAACACTGGTTTGAGGAACACAACAACATTCTACATATTAGTAGAACGTCCCCTGTTAGTTCCTGAATGAAAGGGTCATCAAATGACAACTTTGTGCTTGATGTTTTCAGAACACTTTTCAATATCATAGATTGGACATTCTTTTTAAAAAATGCCATAAATAACAATTATTTTTGATACGCTGCTGAAACCATTTTACACGCTGTGCCCAGATACAGTGGTATACATTATGTGAGATTGTAATTACGGACAGTCAATACAATGAAATGACTTTACAGCAGTTGTAAGATAGAGATAAATGCATGGTTTTAATATTGAAGTTGAAGGAGGACGGGCCACTTACAAGCATACTTTACTGACTATGGCATATTAGAAAACACACCACTGTATTTTCTAGGAAACAAAACAAAATGAACAGACATTTAAGCAACAGACTAACCTGACTTCTTTCGACGATGATGAGCCTCTTGGTCACCATGCAGGAAGAAGAGAGTCACCAATATGGGATAGGGACATGGAAGGGGGTGATTACCATTTTTGACTGGCTTCACATGTCGGTCTGTCCAATTTCTTTTTTTTTTTTTTTCAGCTGTGCACTACATGAATTATGTAAACACAGAAATCAGTAAGTGATACGGATTTCCAGTTA
>JADBJO010003349.1:176511-184011 GCA_016801955.1 Conus betulinus | reverse complement strand
GGTAAGAATATCTCTCATTTACCCATAAGAACATATCTCCTGACTTTCAAGAACACTGTCTCGTATGTCTAAAAGGACTATACAAGTGTCTCTGACGCATAAAGAGCACTTCTGTCTCTCCATGAGGACACGAGGAAAACGTTACCCTTGCTTGTATGCAAAAAGATCTCTCTTGTCTAACGAGGGATACATCTGTCTTATCTGTAAGTAATACTAATGTCGCGCATGTAGAATGCTTCCCTTTTCCCTACGAGAAATGTGTCTTTTTCGGCCATGTGGAGATTGTTTCAAAGAGCTGTAACCCCCTTACGGGCAAAAACGTTTACCCAGGACTTTTCTTCCAAGTGTAGCCAGTGAAGTCATTTGCTGGCCTGATGAGCTCTTCTCACAGACCCAAGCGACTGTCGCTGGCTGGTATACCGACATTTCCATTTATGCAAAGACTAATCACTTGGGAAAACAAAAATGTTTCTGTAACCCCCATTCCTCTAAAGCGCAACGTTGTCATTTGCAAGTGCATTTTTGCAAGACAAATATTTGCCACTTGTCTATGTACTTCTGGGGAGTTCAATGCACCGCGTCTAAATTCATGCATTCATTTATTTATTGTTTTATTTATTCTAATTTGTTCGATCATTCATCTATAATTTAATTATCTATTTATTGATGATTTATTTTTTTAACCATTTATTCGTTTATTGTGTATCTATGTATTTGTTCATTTATTTATGTACTTGTTCACTTATTTATTTATCTATTCATTTATTCATGTGTTCATTTTTTTTTTCATTCATTCATTCACACGCTCTGAACCCTCTAGTTGACCTCTGTCGTGCGGGTATGCAGTTTTCTGAACTTGGAAGTTCCGAAGCTACTTTTCTCTCCCTGCATTTCAGTTATGTGTCACTAGCCTCCCTGCACAGGGTTTGTAACGTTTGTACGGCTGTTTGGTCTGTTGTTCCCTATGAAATGCTAAATTATTATCCTCACCGATGCCCTCACTCTGGAATCATGGCTGACATCGTGAGAGATAATCCACATGAGCGAGAGGTTCTCCCCACTTGACGAGAATGACCTTGTTGCTCATGTGGAAGAGCCTCTCTCCGTGCTGATGGTCAGCACGACGCCTGGTGAACTCTCCACACACAGATTCAAACAATCGGGACCTGCTGGTACGCTGACTTGATAATCAAAACTCCCAACAGACCAACAGAATGTTCTGAAAGAAACGTGTTACCTTTCCTTCTCTTCTGCTGCACCACAAATACGTGACATGAAAGAGCCATGCCACCCCCCACCCCCCCCCCCCCTCTCTCTCTCTCTCTCTCTCTCTCTCTCTCTCTCTCTCTCTCTCTCTCTCTCTCTCTCTCTCTCTCTCTGTGCAGCCCCCACGCTTATTTATTTATTATTTTGAGGGGTGGGGGTGAGGGGACAGCATACTTCGGAAATTTCCTAACTACAGAAATTAGCATGCAATATACCATTAGCGTTATCAGCAGGGCGACAGCGTCATGTAAAGAAGCGTATGGGATGTGATATAATCACCTCTGGACTACACAATATCTTAGGGGTCACATAAAACAGGACAGTCTATCAACCGTGGAGCCCATAGCAGGGTCTTCCAGAACTACATTCTTTCCGTAAATCATTTCTGTTTCAACAGACTGGGCTTCCCTCGTGTATGCCTGACAACCTATGGAGGGTGTTCACCATGATTAGACATGATGTGTAGACGCCGTCTATTTTCCGTATCAAGGCAATTATGCACAGATAATGAGCTCTCTCTCTCTCTCTCTCTCTCTCTCTCTCTCTCTCTCTCTCTCTCTCTCTCTCTCTCTCTCTCTCTCTCTCTCTCTCTCTCTCTGTGTGTGTGTGTGTGTGTGTGTGTGTGTGTGTGTGTGTGTGTGTGTGTGTGTGTGTGCAGCCCCCACGCTTTCTGAGCAAGCATGATTATACACATAGAAATCCTGATCATTAAGACAGCCAAAAAAAAAAAAAAAAGAAAAAAAAAAAGCCTGACAGTCTGAAACAAGTAAGGTGCATAGGAAGAACCGAGTGTCAACATGTGCATGCGCTTTCTGCCGTACAGTTGGAATTTGACAGGGAAAGGATCGCTGGTCGTCTGCTTTTATCTTTTCAGCTGGGCTTTTTAAATCTCCACGTTTGAAGGGGCTCAGAGAAGTAGGGAAGAAAAAGGGCCAGGAATAACAGGAAATGTCAATTGTGATATATATATATATATATATATATATATATATATATATATATATATATATATATGTGTATATATATATGTGTGTGTGTGTGTGTGTGTGTGTGTGTGTGTGTGTGTGTGTGTGTGTGTGTGTGTTTTGTTTTTTTTTTTTTTTTTTTTCTTAATTTTTAAAATGACCACCGATCCTCTGTGAACAATATAAACCATCTTTGAGGTTGCTCAAAAAAGTTTTTAAAATAAAATAAAATAACAAACAGCAGCAGCAGCAGCAACAACAACAACAAAAACAGAGCAGATACCTTCAACGTTTTGGACAAAACCGTCTTTAGGACTTGTGACCTAAAACGAAAGACATACACATACAAATGATACGTACAGGCAATGATGTATGAGGTGTTTAAAGATGTGCGTGCGTGCGTGCGTGCGTGCTTGTGTGTATGTGTGTGTGTGTGTGTGTGTGTGTGTGTGTGTGTGTGTGTGTGTGTGTGTGTGTGTGTGTGTGTGTGTGTGTGTGTGTTGATTCTGTTGAAACTGGTTACACCAGAGAAGAAAGTGAAAGTGTGCAAACTCGGTGTTCAAATCCAGATCAGACGTTAAAGAGTACGGCATTGCCATCATATATTTAAGTTTGTCTGGCATGTGCTTTGGGATGCCAGCAAGAAGAGAGTTATGATAACCAACCAAAGAATTTCAGTATGGAACCAGACCAAGACCTCTCCGTGCAGGTGGAGATGATCAGACCTAAAGCTGTATGAAACGTGATTCACAAGGCTTTGTTCTAGCCAAAGATAACATAAGATAATGGCGATCGGTGCAATTTGAAAAAAAAAAGACATTTTGTTTTGTCTTCTAGTGGTCTGGAAACGAAAAAAAAAAAAAAAAACGTCTTATGAGAAGCAAAAAATACTAAAAAAAAAAAAAAAATGCTGGTAGGTAGTGACAGAAGGTGAGAGAGAATGGCATAACAAAGTGCTAGTATCTTGTGGTAAACGCATTACAAGTCTTTTGAATCTTCATGGATAAGACTTGGTCAGGTTTTTATTCAATGCCTATCTTGCGCCAAAATGGATGAAGATAGGTGAATGCTTGTTCATTTTCGTTGTCCTGAGTGTTGTGCATTTTGCCTGCAAAAAGACGTAAGAGGTCAAAACGTGTCTTGATTTGTCTTGTGATTCGTCTGTGTACGTTCTTTGGCGGTGCTTTATTAAGAGCTTGCTCAAATTTGTTTAGATTTCCGCCTCACACTGCAACTAGATGTAGTACAGTAAGAGCATTATAAGTAAATGTATATATGCATTTTAACTATAAGGAGCTGCTTAACCCTAGGCAGTCTCAGCGATATCACTATGTTCAGTTTTGATTCCACAAGCTTTGTCATCTTCTTCAGGAAAGCGTGGCGGTCTTTTCGCTCTTAAAAAAAAAAAAAAAAAAAAAAAAAAAAAAAAAAAAAGACGTGCTTTTTTCATCACTCAAAGCGAAAATGTAGTTTTTTGTTTGTTTGTTTTCTAAGTAATAACATGATCATAGACACAAGTGCCTCACCCAGGCACACATATTCACTGTTATAAAAAACTTTCCTGCACTATCACATCTATCATCACCGTCCGCCTCATCATTAGCTATACTAGTGAAGATAACAAAACCATTTCTTACTAAGGTCATCAAGCTTGCGGAATACATGAAAACAAACTCAAACATTAGTTCTCACTGAGCATTTCTTTTTCCTACATTTGATGCTTCTGCCACATATTTAGCCAGTAGAGTTATTATCCTATTATTGTCAAAGGTCAACAAACTATATAGGTTATGATTTTCTTTCGCAATAATATTGAAAATTTGAAACTTCTCTCTAATGTCGTTATAAGTTGCACAAGAGAATATAAAAGAATCTTCATTTTCCCTCATACCATCTGTACACATTACACACAAATCGTTTACAATGCCTTCGGGATTAAACCATCTTTTATTTGCATTTAATCCAAGTGTCCTACTTCTAAATCTAGCAATCATATCCCTGTGCCATTTATTGGTAACTACAGTCAGAAATTTCTCAGGTGGTAAGATATCTTTAAACGAAAGGGACCAGGAATACTTCATGTGATCTTCTATCTTGATATGCCAATGTTGTTTATAACATGCGATGAGACGGTCTTTAAATTCCAACATAAATGCTCTTTCATCGTCAACCGTTTGACTGAGCCATACCACACCAAATCCGTTTACTATCAAAATCTGTTTTGTAATAGCAACCCAGTTCTGCTTTCCTAACTCAAATTGCCATAGTAACATATCGTACGCTTGTCTACATAATCTGCTTGTAGTTAGTTGGGTATGTTTTAACCAATATTTAACGCATTTCCCAAAAGATCGAATGAAAAGAAGATATCTTCCAGAATCGCCTTAATCCATTGTGTTTAATTAATGCAATGGGATATTTGGAAACTGTTTCATCGCAAAAGTATGTACTTGTTCCATCTGCAGATTTTTTTCAAGTCCACATATTTCTGCTGCATCTGTTAACATTGGTTCTGTTTGTGTATCAAATACTTCCAAAATAAAGTGGGATCAACTGCATTTATTTTTGCGTTGCTCTTAGAATTTCTATTACTCCTTTCTTCCCTTTCCTAAACGTTTCAGACCATCCGGAATGTAGACTTCACCTCGTCGTAAAGATTATGCCGAGGTATCCGAATGCTTTGGTTACCTTACCTCAGCATTAGAGTAATATCATTTTTCTCTCTGAGACAAGTAACCACCCATGCGAAAAAAATATATTCGTCTTATCTATATTAACAGTTAATTGTAATCTATCTGCCTCACACTTCAATACATCAAGCTGATTCAGTAGACCAACAGCAGTGCTTGAAACTAAAACTACATCGTCAGCAAATACCAACATAAATAGTTCAACAGCTCCAGGGATCATATGTACACTATGTCTACCTTTTCTGGACATTTGAAGGGCTGATTCACTTATAAAAAACGCAGACAGCTGGGGACTAAAAACGGCAGTCTTGTTTTACGCCACGTGAGCACGAAAATAAATCAGAATAAGCATTCGTTTTCACACACACAAGCAATGACCGATTCGTATATCCCACAAAGCGCCAGGTACAATTGACCATTCGCACCAGTTTTTCTCATGACATGCCATAACATATTTCTATTTGTAGAGTCAAACGCCATGTTTAAGTCCACAAAAGCGACATATAGTTTAGTGTTCTTCATGAATAACTTTTGTACTAATGCATACACAGTGAAAATATGGTCAAGTGTGCTGTATCCTGCTCGAAAACCTGCTTGTTCTTCAACTATCTTCTCTTCTCTCTCTGCCCAATTTGTTTAATCTGTTGTTCAAAATATAAGTGTACACTTTACTAACTACACTTGTAAGAGCTACACCTCTGTAATTATCTGGGCTATTTGCATCCCCCTTTTTTGTGGATCGGTAGAATAATTGACTTTGACCATCCCTTTTGGAATGTCCCTTGTCAAATAATGTGTTTAATAATTAAACCAAAAAGGTTTAGGATGGCATCATTTGCATGTCTTAACATCTCGCGAATTATTTTACCTGATCCAGCATTTTTTTTTTTTTTCAATTTATCAGATTCCCAATACTTGATTTCACTTCTTATGTGATAGGATCGTTAAATAAAGGTTCATCCAACATTTCTTCGACTTCAACGTCTCCTGTATACGCAACGTCGTGTTCATTCTCAAATGAGTTGAATACACTGCAAAAATGGTCGTACCACTGTTCTGAAGTTATTTCATTATAGATAACAGCCTTTCTATTAATTGATCTGATTGTCGTCCAGAACAACCTTGGATCATTTATCGACTCTTTTAACTTTTGCACTTTTTCCGTCAAATGCCCTTTTCTTTTCTTTCCTCAGTTCAATGTATTGTTTCCTCTCTTCAATAAAAATGTCCTTCTTCTCAAATTTTCCTTTGACTGTTCTAGCTCTCTGGAATTGTTATAGCAGTCTTTTGACAATGTTTTTTTTTAATCACCTCCAACATCAAACCATTCATTAGCTGTTCTTTTCTTCCCACTTACCACCCTAATCATACACGCAGCAGCTCCATATAAAGCATTCGAAAAAAGTTCAACACTCATTCACATCATTAACTGAAATATCTGTGGCTGTGGCAATACTCTCTTTAAATTCGTCAGAATTTAACTCGTCTTTAAACATCCGTACGGTTTTCATCTGACCATATCACTCGCTCTTCACTGATGATGGGTATAGATGGCATATGTCTACTGACTGGACATTGTTTCCATGTAAGCTGCACTGGTAAATGCCATGAAAAAAAGATTATCATTCACTTTTCACTTGACATCAAAAAATAATCAGTAATGCTACACCCATGTGGAGATGCAAAAGTAAAGTCTCCTTCTGCATCAGAGCTACATGAACCATTTACAATCGAAAGATTTAACAGAAAACACAAATCCAACAACGACTGTCAAAAACTGTTCACAATTACATCCTTGGACCAACGCTTTATGAAATAAATCTTCATCCTCATCATCTGTACACTGTACTTAATTAAACACGTGCTCCTCTGTAGGTTGTTCATCACCTGTCCTAGCGTTGAAGTCTCCATACATTACAAAGTGAACATTTTCGTAATTGATAGTTGGAATACATTTTCTTCAAGAATCAGAATCCCGTCTTTCAGTTGCTTGTTATTGTAAAGTGGTCCTCCTTCTGGGACTACATAACACGCAATAAGAATAACATCTTTATTAATACCAAAAAGGCATTTATTTAACCGCAGCAACCACATTCTCAGAACTAAATTCAATTTCTTCCACAAATTCAGCAAACCGTTTTCTGATAAGTAATAAAACACCTCCAGAATTTCTACCGTGGGATGACAATTTTTTTGGCAGGAGAGCTAAATTGTATATACTCATTAAAAAAACGCTACTAAAGTCAAAAGAGGTATCAACGGAAGTTTCCGTTAAACATATATGTCGAATCTCAAAACAAAATTTACAAAAGAAATGTCAGCAAGTTGTTTTTTTTTTTTTTTTTTTTTTTTTTTTGTTACATATGTTCAACATTATTATTCAGAAATTAGTTTCAAACGCGCTGATGACAGGGCCTGTCCTTTTTACATGTGTTTGTGCAGGAGCGCAAGACGCGACCATACATTGTTAAGGCGGGTGATTTTATTCAAACAACTAGCCTGCCCGCTGAGGTAAGTATGCATCCCTGCTTGTTGTTTCTCTCTACTTGCCGACTTCGCACGTCCGTTTGCACGTGGCC
>JADBJO010003349.1:154011-166511 GCA_016801955.1 Conus betulinus | reverse complement strand
ATTGCTCGGGCAGCATAAAAAAGTATTGTTCGGTTGCCTGGCTGTCAGTGTTCGGGTGAGTGGGTGTGTGCATGTGAATTGGAAAAGTCGTGTATGCATCCATAATTTCTGTGTAAGAGTCTGACATTCAGACACCTGCAGACACTACCCATTCCATCTGTTAAACTTACATAGCCATGATATATACATGTCTGTTGTTATATGGAAAATAACAGATATGTGTTGATTAACTGAATGTGCATGGCTTTTGACATTTCACTAAAAATGAAGACCAACTTTCACCTTCATTAGAAGGTTAACATTAGATAGTCCATATTTACAGAAAGTCTAAGTAGCAAGGAATCCAATGAACAAGAAAACAATGGATAATGGTCTAGAAAAGTTTATCACACGGTAAGCATGGAATAATTAAATCTGTCCTTATCACAAACAAACCCAAATGATATTTCATGCAACATTTGTTAACAAAGTTTATGTTTTCGATCAAAACCGAATGGCGTAGCCAAATATACTATGCTTCTATCTCATCGATTAGTTTACTAGAATTTATAAATCAGCTCTGCAGAAGTCTGACAAAATAGAAATGCTGAACACTGACTAAGGGGCATCTAATACATCTGTAATTGATGGATATAAGATTGAGATGAAAAAAAACACAAGAAAGTTTTGTTTTTTTTTAATTAATTTTTTTTTTTTTTAAGACGTGACCAGAACGTATCATTTTACGTCAGCTAGTACATTTGGTCCAAATCGCGCTCTTTTATCTTACAAAAAAGACATTATGAGGATGCTATCTTACAGACAATAATACAACTAGTGGCTATTGAACTCTTCCCATATTGAGATTGAAAACAAATTGTGAAATTCACTTTTAACAGACATAACCCCCAGGAAGTCCGGAATGCTAGAAATTTGACAGCTCATTGGAACTGCAATCATTGGATCTTTCGTGACACAGTTAACATTACAAAATGAGGAAAAACCACCAGATGCCTCGTAAACGTTTAAAGCAGACAAAAAATCTTATCTTTTTTATCAAAGTGTACAACATTTTATTTTGCGTAAGTATGTCGTTTTACGTCGTAGACAATCCTTTCACATCCATATAACACAATTACTTTCAAAGTGAGGTCACACTGCAGGCGGAAAATGAATGCAGTTTGGGAAAAAAACAAACAAACAAACAAACAAACAAAAAACAAACTACCATCCCATTGAACGAAACAGACTCATAACAAGTCAAAACACGACGTGTCTGGACCTCTGTGGTCTGATACAGGCCAGGCAAACAACGTTAAAGACAATGAAAACGAGGAACGGATAATGACCTTTCTCCTAAACTTGCGAGCAAAAATAATGGATGTGGCTTGCAATTTTTCTCCTTTCTTTTCATTTCTTTCTTTCTTTTTTTTTTTTTTTTTTTTTTTTTTTTTTTTTTTTTTTTAGGTCTGAATAATACAACTATCCAATAAACTCACAACGACTTTTTTCATCCAGTTATATTCATCAGCATCAACAATGCTAGCATAAACTGTGGCACAGTGGCAGCAATATTTAGATTTCAGAAAACAAAAACAATGTCTGTAGCCTTGGCGATGCAGTTTAGAACGAGATCTTGACCAGTGAGTATCAACAATTCTACAACAGCTCAGGACGAGATGTCTTCGCAGTATGTTGCCTTGGACTTGTTCATGAGCAAGGAATGTACCCCACTCAGAATCAATCAGTCACAACATTTAATCTGGCATAATCCTGACAGCGTTATCAGTCAGAAAGTGGAAGCATGTGCATATAAAGTGAACAACCTTTTACTGGCAATCCTGTACCTGATTGGTGGACCAGCCAACATCATCAACATAGTTGTGTTCTATCAACAGGGTCTTCAGAATCGTGTGAACCTCTGCTTGTTCATGTTGGGTTTGTCTGACGAACTCTTCTTGACTTCGTCTTTGCTTCTTCATGCAGAAGACACCTACGGGCACCTGGCTGCACATGACGTAGCGACTCCATTGAGTTCGTTCATGATCAACCACAATCTAGTTGTACTTCAAGCTCCTGGGTTCGTTTCCTATGCTCTGTCCACCATCATCGCCTCTGAAAGATGCTACTGTATCCTCGGTCCCCTGAAATATCGACTGTACTTGGCACCAGAACTATGGCTGCTATTATTATGTTAGTTTCTGTCAGCGAATTCAGTCTTTTTTTTTCTTGTGTCGTACCAATACTGGGATCAGTGTTTTTTTTTTTTTTTTTTATGATCATGTGATTGGAATACAAACATGGTTGATAACTGGTGGTGGGTTATAAACGACTCACAAAGAGTTGATCGACACGTTGGATGGTAGTGCATTTGGAGCTGGTTTGACAGTAGGGCTGATCGTGGTGTTAGCAGCAACGACGATTACGACCGTGAAACTCAGTCAGATCGTCGCATGGCGAACTGAAACGACCTGTTCGCTCTCTCCCAGGGAGGTGGCTCTGACCAGAATGCTGATCGTTAATTCCGTGTTCTTCATCGCTGCCTGTCTCCTGTCTTCCTGGTCCACACTGCTTCCCTGTTCTTGCCAGAGATATCCGGAGAGGGACGATATCACAATCTCTACTACACTACATTGTGGGTAACGCAGGCCTCCAGCTTCGCCAATTTCTCTTTGAATTATTCGTCTATTACAGTATGGGATCTCGGTACAGGGAGACGTTCCGGGCATTGCCCAGGATCAAGAAAAAAAAAAAAGACGTTCGTTTGAAAGGAAAAGAAAATGAGAACAAGAAACGATTACACATGACTGCACACACTCAAGGAAACACACACACACACACACACACACACACACACACACACACACACACACACACACACACACACACTAACACACACAACACACACACACACACACACACACACTCACACACACACACACACACACACACACACACACACACACACACACACACACACACGTGCGCGCGCTTGCACAAAACGCATGCACTCACGCACGCACGCACGCACCCACTCACTCACGCACACACACGCACGCACGCACGCACGCACACACACACACACACACACACACACACACACACACACACACACACACACACACACACACACCCACGGACCCACGCACGCCCCACACACACGCGTGCAGAGGATTTAGTAGGATGACCAGACAAGGAAAGTTAGAAAGTACATTTTGATGCACATTGACGGGTTTTGTTCAGTGTAAATGACACTGTGTGTGTGTGTATGTGTGTGTGTGTGTGTGTGTGTGTGTGCACGCGTGCGTGCGTGCGTGCGTGCGTGTGTGTGTGTGTGTGTGTGTGTGTGTGTGTGTGTGTGTGTTTTTTTTGAAACAAAAATAGCTATTTCGCTTTTTCACTGAATGCATAATTATTTTATTTCAGTGTAGTATTCAAACACAACACCCCTCCACCTCCCCTCTTCACACATAATCCAGAATAACTCTCAACACGCTAATACTGAAATTATGACACTTAGATTAACCATAGCCTTCCTTTATTACACGAGGCTCACCTTACAGGTTGTATATACAAGGAAAGTGAATCTGCCTCTCCGTGTCCTGACTTGGATTTTTAAAAATTGAAAACCACCATACAACTGCGTAGTGTTAGACGTTGTAGACCAAATAAAGGCTTATGCCAGATCATTCAGAGCAGAAGAACCTCTCACGCATGACGAACAAGTCCGAGGCTTGATTTCCCTCTGCATATGAGAAGCCTGACCCTAGATTGAACATTCAACCCTTCAGCAGGGCTTCTGACACGCAACTCCCCATCTGAGACCTGTTCATGTCTTTGATCTCTTCACATTTCCCGTGGATTGATGCCTTATGACATTGCCTAGTCAACATTCACGAGACGTGAACACACCTCAGACTCACAACAACAATCAGGACTACCTAAGAGTGTGGGGAAAAAAAAAAAAATAATAAAAAAATAAAAAAGAGCGACTACACGATATCTTCGCGCAGCATGTCAAGATTGTATGTAAGTCTCCAAGCCCCAGGGCTAAATTCGATTATGAATGTTACACGTTTTCTTGTGGAGGACCCATTATTCTAGACAATGAATAATCAAAGACACTGTTTGAGTTCATAAATGGAAAATCTGCCTTTTCACTCTAAACAATAAGTGAATACATGTATGATTAACTAATCTATCCATTAATTAATCGATCAGTAAATCAATCAATCAGTCAGTTAATTAATGTTGGGGAAGGAGGAGGAGTGGGAGTACTGGTAAGATTCCAAAAAAATGTTCACAGCTGCATCTTTGTTATTTAATCTTCTCAAACTGTAAGGCTGAGAGGCAATGGTTTATAGCTTATGCATTTGTCTACCAGACGTAATGTAGATAATTAAATTTCAGTCACAGATGAAATGAAAGCAATTATGTTCATTATCTCTCTGTCAGTGTTTCTGTCCATTTGTCCGTCTTGTTCTAGGTTTGATCTCGTAAACTTCTGCAGGCCAGTCATCAGATCTTCACGTAAAATCATACAAATACAGACATAAACAAATCCAAAATGAAAACAAAGTTGCTGAGAGGAAATCAAAAAAAAAAAAAAAAAAAAAAAAAAAAAAAAACCTGACGTCATCTTCAATATTTTCTTTTTCTCTTTATTTGTCTTATTTTGGTCTGTGTCAAATTGTACTTTTTTGTGAATGAAGATTGTTATGAACGAACATTCCATCAAGCAATTGAGCGCCTGCACGCAGCACATTCAGGAGCGTGCGCCGTGTACGGTACACTTGTGTGTGTGTGTGTGTGTGTGTGTGTGTGTGTGTGTGCGCGCACGCGTTTCGTGCATGTGTAAATGTGCGTGCGCGCGCGCGCACGCGTGTGTGTTTGTATGTGTTACTTTGGAAGAAAAATAAAGAGAAGAAAAGGATTGTAGCGTTTGGGCTTTGAAAGCCACGCAACATTCTTCTTGTAAAGGCTCTTTTTTGTCTTCCTTTAAGAGCCTAGTTGTCATTTTCTTTGGGAATGTGTGCATAGACAGACATGGGGAAAGGGTCCAGACATTTGAGGGTAAATTTACTACTACTGCTGCTGCTGCTGCTGCTGCTGCTACTACTACTACTACTACTACTACTACTACTGCTGCTGCTGCTGCTGTTGCCACTGCTGTGCTGCTGCTACTGTTATCATTATTATCATCATCATTATCATCATCGTCGTCATCATCATCAGCAGCAGCAGCAGCAGCAGAAGCAGCAGCATTATTTTCATTGTTATTGTTCTTGTTCATTTTTTTTTTTTTCTTCATCTTATTCTTGTGCTTGTCGTTGATGTTTCTAAATCTTATGTGTTTATTTATGTATTCATCCATTTATCTAAAGCTAATTCTGTGTTTCTTTGCGGTTTTTTTTTTTTTGTTTGTTTGGTTTTGTTTTGTTTTTTTATCTGTGAAATAACGATAAACTGCAAACGATAAACTTTTCTTTAACATTTGTGAGCTCGTTTCAAACAAAACTCTTTTTTTTCTTTATTCTCACAGTCTGTAGTTGGTACCTTGACAACCCAGCCGTGAAACGTGTATGTTGATTGGGTGAAATTGCAGTCGCTGGAAAGAATAGTGTCCCCTGTTCTTCACATTGCCGGAAACGTCAACTGAAGGAAGTACGTAAACTGGCCAAGCATGGTACCATCGATCTTCTACCAACAAACCATGTCTCCAGCTACCATCAGTCGTAGCAAGACCTTATCCTTCTGACGCAAATGAAATCGACATACCTGATGAATTCCATTGCTGGCAATTAGCCACATCTTCCTTTCTCTAAGGGGAAAAAAAGGAAACAAAAACAGCCACTTCCGCCCACACACAACAGGGTGAACTATCCAAATGTCAAGATGACGACACATTTACACTGAGGATTTTCCAGCCATGGATGTGAAGTTATACAACATCATGGTTATCCTTTTTTTTTTTCATAAACAGCTTTTTTGGTAGCTCCACCCGAGTTTTGTTTCTTCGTGTTGTTGTTGTTCTTCAGTTTAACGTCCTTCCACTAAAAGTGATTCAGACAATATTATAGTGTAGAGCGAACTTGATGTAAAGAATGAGAGAGATGCATTTTTAGGGAGTGTAAGGGTGTGTAAGTTTTTAAAGTAGTACGTAAGGAGTGTAATCATAACCCTCCACCCCATCCTATTCATCAGAACTTTAAACTAGAATTGTAACTGTAATAATCACAACTGCTAAAGATAAATTTTAGTGAACAGCCTAATCAACATTTACAAATAAATTCAAGAGTAGCGAAATTGTTTAATACACTAGATAGTGATAAAGGAGTCGATCCATCAACAAAGCCACCAATCCCTGATTTAGAAAAAGCTGTTTTTGTTTTGGGACAATGAATCAGTAAATTATTGACACTTATAGAATCCCCACGCATACATTTAATATCTTTGCAACATTTTGTTTTAAACGAGTTTAAACGAAGCCTGTGGATCAGACTTTCAATCTCCCTGGATGAGAAAATAATCTTTTGTATGATGTTATCCCCCATTGCTTTTGTCATTACATTTGATGCAATTGTTATAATAATATATGTCCGAGTTCCTCAGTGTTTTTGTTGCATTATCACGAGATGTTTTATTTATGATAGAGAAACATTCTGCCAGATCTAAGCGAACATTTATTGTCACTGTGCCGCTAAGGTTTTGAGCTGCCTTTTTTTTCAACTTTTCTACTTGTTCATTTGCTGATATGCCACAATGAGAAGGCACCCAACAAAAAAGTAATATTAATGCCTTTTTGAGAAAGAAGGTGTACTATATGATTGATTTCAGTTATCATGTCTAATCGCACACATGAATTAAAAGACTTAATACCATTCAATGCTGCTTTTGATTCAGAGCAGTTTACGATTTGGCTGTTATTTATGGGGAAATTCAAAATGAAATCCATGATTTGAGTATAGCAAGTAATTCTGCGCTATATATAGACAGACTTTTACCAAGATAAAATAGCTTTTCTATTTTTAAGCTAGAAATTATGAAAGCTGCTCCCGTGTGTGTGTGTGTGTGTGTGTGTGTGTGTGTGTGTGTGTGTGTGTGTGTGTGTGTGTGATCCACCACCGTTTTGGATCTGTTTGTTTGCTTGTTTTTTTGTTTCTTTTTTTTTTTTTTTTTTTTTTTTTTTTGTCCACAAACCTTTTGCTTTTTTGTTACTTTTTTTTTTTTTTTTTCTAATGGGGTTTCCATGGTTCTATTTGTTCCCATTTTGTGTCTGCCTCAGCTCTCAGTCACCATACAGATCTGTATGTTCTATTACCAATGGACATTCAAGTAAACTTTAATGTGTCTGTGTTGGATTCAGAAGGCTTATAAAGAGTTTATGGCCGGCTGCTACGCGAGTTTTCCAAGAGAAAAAAAATGAAATAGTATGAAGCAACTTTGGGACTCTCGTCAGCACCCTGTGATTAGCGGTCTTCAGCAGATCCAGAAGCTTGCTGCCAGGCTCATCATACAGCATTTCAGCACCACCACAAGGCATAAAAGATCAGCATAAGACCCAAGCTGGAACCTCTGCAGAGCCGTATGACAAACAGCAAAGGTTATATTAATGTGAGAGGTCAGCATACCGATGCTGACCTGCAGCCTCTGGATTTCATGTCTCAGCGAAACTCCCAACCTTCCACAGAACATGGCTAAATGCTGCTGCCAAGCTTGTTCTCCCCTCCTCTGACGAGTATGGACATGATGTCTCCCCCCTCAGTCAACTAAACTTCTCATCCCCCCTAACCCCTCTTCTTCCACTTCATCTCCACTGAATCACTTCCAGCATTCAGATGGGTTGTCTGAGGCGTGAGCAAGTGAGCAAATCTGTTACTGAACCGATCTCCCACGTGGATCCCATAGGAGCATGGACAGATCCACTCAGCTGGATGAAGTAAACTAAACAGCGCAACACACAAGCTTCGCTGTAGAGTTAGGACCGCACCCAGACTCTGCCTACCTGTCAGCTTCGGTTATCACGCGTGAGAACACTAACCACGATGCTCATGAGTTCATTAATAATTCAGTGTTTTTGCACTTCCATCCTTCATGACGTCTCGATCATCAGTTCCTTTGGTTCACAGTTAGCAATAATCAAATTGGAATGTTGTTGACCATCATGCCTTGTGACGCCTTCAACATCAGTTTCTTTGGTCCAAAGTCAGCGATGATGAAGGTGGCTGACCTTCATGAGCTATCACTTCTAAACTCCCATCGTCAATTCCCATGGACCAAAGCCCGCGATGATGGAGATTGGAAGCTGTTACCAACTACGAGGCACAAGACAACCCACGTCTTCATCATCGTCTTTTTTTTGTCTGAAATCACCTGTAGTTAAAGATGGAAATCTCTCGGCAACATTCATTGAGGATGCCTTCATCGTCGAATCTTTTGGCCCAAAGACAGTAACAGTGAAGATGGGATGTTGTCGCCAAGCTTCCTCCATCAGACCTCCACAGACGATCTGCAGACAGCGACCCTCAGACGTCATTCCCAGGGTTAGGTTTTAACCACTCTGACATCACATTCGAAACAAGCATGAAGGGTGGTGGGCCAAAGTCACCACCACCACTTCACAGACGGCGTTGACGCAGATATCACTGTGGGCTCCCTGAATCACGATTATCTTTTTAGACTATATAACCAGGTCCAACATCTCTCTCTCTCTCTCTCTCTCTCTCTCTCTCTCTCTCTCTCTCTCTCTCTCTCAAAAGACTTTGGGGGAGCCACCCAGTTGGCTATATTCACTCAATGGACGCATCTTGGAGAGTTACTCAATTCCCTGGCCAACACCGCAAGTGTCTGTATCTCACGGGCCTGGTTGACGCCGGGATATGTTATGAAAGTAACCGTAGAGAAAGTACTCTCATGCAGTCCCGCTTCAGATCGGATATTCGTAAGTTCATGTTCATCATTTTTATCCTGATCGATTAGAATTTAGAACCATGTCTCAAATTGTATGGCGTTTATTGCTCCTACTCTCATAGTGACCTCAGTCAACGTCTGTGGCGTCGATTCCGTTCTGTCGGGGCAAAAGGTTTTGGTAAATTTTTAAGGACTATCGTTGGATGTGCATGGTGGCGCACTCCAGAGAGCGATTTCACTTGAGGATGCTCCGCAGCTCGGCATTATTTTATCTTTTTTTTTTTTTTTATCTTTTTTTTTTTTTACTCGTCAGTAGATTTAGTAGGTGTGTGTCTTGCAACATGTTCGATCAGAACAGACAGTATAATGCACTGGTAAATGACTCGACAACAGTGCAGTGTGTCCTCTGGTGGGTTGCCTCATGACGACTTGATGCAAACTGCTCCCTGCGGATTGCTGATGCCGGGCTGTGGTGAGACGGGCCAGTCAGTGGCTGTGGACAAAACATGGTGGGGACGCGTTTGTCTTGTTTCTCAATTACACGGTGGCTGTGGACGAAGAATTGGAATGAGCGCCGTGGATGTCATGGGGTTGGCACAGAAGATTGGAGAACACACAAAAAAAGAATTAAGAGGGAAATAAAATAAAATACAATAAAATGAAATGAAATTTAAAAAAAAAATAGATAAATGGATGAATAGACAATCAAGGAAAAGAATAAAGAAATAATTGCGTGAATACAAAAACTAAATGATTAGACAAGCAAATGAATAAATGGATAAATAAAAAGTGTCTTTCTTTAATGATGAGATTATGATAAATTCAGGCTGTGTCTGACCTGGTGTGTTATCACAGCATTGTTTTCTGCTGCCGTGCTACGTCATGGGGAAGTGAATCTCGAGGAGCCAGTCCTTGTCCTGGTCGGATTCTGTCGTCGGGTTTACTCCCTACATACAGCAGGCATTACATGGGTAAAAGGTAGAGGAAAATCTCAGACACGACTGATCGAATGTTCTGATTATAGAAGTACAAAACTGATGGAATACTATGAAAGTACGAAAAAAAAGAAAAACAGGGCAAATAACGAAAAACAACTTGTGAATACAAATATTGTGAATACAGAAATGCAATGCCTAGTCACCTCTCTCTCTCTCTCTCTCTCTCTCTCTCTCTCTCTCTCTCTCTCTCTCTCTCTCTCTCTTACACAAGCATGCGGGCGCGCGTGCGCGCGCGCGCACACACACACACACACACACACACACACACACTATTTTTGTGTTTATCTACTTATCTATCAATCTATCTATCTATCTATCTATCTATCTATCTATCTATCTATCTATCTATCCATCTATTCACCTATCGGTTGATCTATACACATAGATACATATGTCGACAGATGAATTATATACATACATAGATACACAGGCATTACTCATCATAGACAGCCTTACGCAAATATCGATCAGAAAGATTTGAAAGCTAAAGGTTCAAGCCATCCTTTTTTTTTCATGGACTACTGCAGTTGCTAGGTCCCAGTGGCACTGACACATTTCTGTGTCATTTGTCGTGCGCACTGAATCCGGGCTACAACACCGAACTACTCATGCACGGAACACAATGAACACCCCTTGCTGCCTTTCTTACTCAGGCCTGACTGCAGAGCTCTACATAAGGTTCAGTGATGATGGGCCGGGAGCCACACCGATTCCAAAACAAGACCGCCTCATCTTTCTTACTTTTGTTCAGATCTTTCATTCACCCATCAAATGTATGGTGTTTTATTTGGTAGTAGGTCAGCTTCCTGGACATCTTTATCTCCCTAAAAGAAATGAACTGCTGAAGACCTTAATTTTCTAGAAACCCACCAATGCACAGTCATGCCTGAACTACGCGCCTTCCCATCCCACCCATGAGCAACACACAGCATCGCATACTCTGAATTCCTTCGCCTGCACAGGCTTCGTTCTGATGAAGACGATTTCCCTGTACACACAGCCAAAATGTTTGCTTTGCACCAACTGTAGAAGCACCAGTCCCACCATGAATGATGCTCATAGCTGCATCACAGTTGTGTTCAGAACGATTGTTTTGGAAGCCCAGCCTCCAATAGAAACGCACAAACTCAATGCTAGCCCCCCCCCCCCCCTCCCTATCTCTTGACGTCCACCCACCCACTTTTGCCACTTGCAGGATTCTCAAGTTCAGCTGGGACATAGCAGAAGATCACAAACCTGCCTGTGAGATTAACCTATGGTTACTTTCGGACGCAAAATGCCTTAAGCGGCGTGCGCGTGCGCTCCAAAGTAAGCCAGCTCACCACACTCAAGTCACACGGTTTTTTGTTGCTTTACAGAAAACTCACCTGTAAAACCCATCCTCTCTCCGCGCCAGGCATCATCTTACATGGTCCCAAAAACTCGTTAAAATCCAACGCACATTCTCTTGTCAGAGCTGCAGCATAACGTTAGCCATCTGTCATGAACTGTGCGGTTAGATCAATGCAAGTGAGACATCCCGTACACAAGGTACGCGCATTCTGAACATCTGGCTCATAGTCGCCATCATCGACCCATTACAGTCGGCCTCCACTTCACTTTCCCCAACACATCGTCAACCATGTTAAAGTCCTCTCCTCTTGAAAGTCACATGTGACAACTTTGAGCGCACCATGCAAGAGCCAGTTTCTCTTGTCGATTCCATCCTCCAGATGGCTCCCTTTCCTATTGAAACGTTTTACACCTCTAGCGTCAAAGCTGCCAAGGTAAGAGTGATGGTTTTTTTTTTTTTGTTTTTGTTTGGTTGGTTTTTGTTCGTTTGCTTGTTTTTAACAGAGGAATGTATGTAGTCATTTCAGAATAGGTCTGAAACATGTTTATGAACTGAATTCTGTCAAAAGCCAGTAAACACCAAACCTTCTCAAAGCTACCTGCACAGTGAGGCGACTGCTGTCGGAAATCCAAACAATTTTGAATGTTAGTAATAGGCACCGAAAAAAAAAAAAATAGACAAACGATTCACAAGACAAAACAAGACACAACATTTTGCGTTGTCCTCAGTGTTTTAGATCTTGCCTAAAAGACCTAAAAAGTCGAAACGCGTCGTTTTTTGTCTTGTGATTCGTTCTTTTTTTGCGCTATTACTAATACTTAAAGCTTCATAAAGCTATGACTTCTCACGCTCGTTTAGAGGTGGCATATGAACAAGACGAATTCCTAATCGCACCGACATATTCATCTTTGAGTTGTATGACATAAAATACGTGGCATTCAGATTTCGACTTACGAATTCTAGTCCATGCAAATGAATCAGAAACAGAAGATCTAACGATTTTTGTGACAATGAAAGCAGAAACCTAGCCTATGAAACAGTTCACTTATGAAGTTAATCTATCAAAACTTCAGACTTTTATGAACCGGTTTCGGGTCATGTCTTTCCAACAACGAAGTATGGAATATCCATTTGAACAAATAAGACTATTTTCGATACCTAATTCTCTTAAAGTCATAGAAATAAAATAGCCAGTACAAACTTGAGTAGTATTGCGGAGAGTGCCCTTATACCCTTTACACTTAAAAAGAAAAAAAAAAAAAAAAATATATATATATATA
>JADBJO010003349.1:144011-149011 GCA_016801955.1 Conus betulinus | reverse complement strand
TAAGAAAATATGTATGTGCATTTTAAGTATAAGGAGCTGCTTAACCCGAGCAATCTCAGGATATTATTATGCTCAGTTTTGATTCCAGCTTTGTCATCTTCTTCAGGAAACTGTGGTGGTCTTTTCGCTCGGCGATTATTCCTAGCAAGCATCAGACCGCGGAACTGATGCCAAGATTTAGCGACAGGTTGAACTGTCCACGCCGTCAGAATTGAATTCACCCCGAGTGAGGTAACACTCGGCGGCTGCGTTTGTCAGTCAACAACTGTGTGAAACGGACACAATGGGTTCGTTTTGTACTGACAATGATCACTTTCGTGTATCGACGGTTCCGTAGTCTCGCTAGGTCAGTAAACGTATTTTACAACTGTAACAGTGTAGGGAGAATGGCATTTGGTGACTAATTTAAATCCTTAATTTAAGAACATTGTCCCATCGCTACAACTAAGCAGAGGGCTGACGTACGCATTACCCCAATGTGCTGGTCAGCCCTTGGGTACCTACCGAACATGAACTGTCCCATTATCATATATTATGTGAAGCGACGTCTCACCGAGTTTCAACATTTGGTTGAAAAGATTGCTGAAATACTAAATTTCGCTCTCTCTCTCTCTCTCTCTCTCTCTCTCTCTCTCTCTCTCTCTCTCTCTCTCTCTCTCTCTCTCTCTCTCTCACACACACACACAACACACACACACACAAAGATTCTCTCTCTCTCTCTCTCTCTCTCTCTCTCTCTCTCTCTCTCTCTCTCTCTCTCTCTCTCTCACACACACACACACACACACACACACACACACACACACACACACACACACACACACACTTACACACACACACACACACACACACACACACACACACACACACACACACACACACACACACACACACACACACACACACACACACACACACACACACACGTGCGCAAGGGCTCGTATGCACGCTGGGACTCTCTCAGAGAGAGAGAGAGAGAGAGAGAGAGAGAGAGAGAGAGAGAGAGAGAGAGAGAGAGAGAGAGAGAGAGAGAGGTTCGGATGGGTTCAAAATGCTCTCACCTCTCATTTCACTCACTCGATTGTTTATCAAGTAAAGGTGCTTGGAATTAGGCTGTTTTTGATTAGGTAGTGCTTAATGGAAAGGAACTCCTTCAACCACCTTTTGTCTTTCCCAGCATTCGTTTCTTTAGACGATGAAAGCCAGACCATAGCTTTCACTGTCCTGACGTTTTGATCAAGTGAACAGCCATCTGTGTCGGATGGCGACAGTCCGTTTGACAGACGTAACATTTGATGGAACATCTCTTATGATGTGAACAGAGGGGAGGAAACTCACTTCGAAGAAAAGGCTTTTCAAGACAAGATTCGGCTTAGAAAGATGAAGGTTGCGCGCTATTTTGGAAGGAGGTGTAAAACACTTATTTACAAAAAAAAAAAAAAAAAAAAAAAAAAAAGAAAATTAACTCTTACATAAGATGTGCTGTAAAGTAAAACATTATCATTGCGTCATGCGTTAGATAGGGAAAGAATAGTCATCTATCAAAAATTGTCAGAGATTGTCAGTTTCTTGTTGGTTGTGTGCGCAGTGTGATTGTTGAGTAATGTTGTGGTAGTCATGTAACATTGTTTAGTATTAAAAAACAAAAAAAAAAAAAAAAAAAAAAAAAAAAAAAAAAAAAGAAAAAAAAAGCTCTGTGCGCATCCTCTCCCTCCCAAAAAAGTGGTTATCACAAGGAGAGCCACTCCGAGGACCATAAAATAATTGGTTAATGTTTTAAGCCTTATTCCCATTACAGGATAGTGACGGTTTTGAACAGCACTATTTGATGTAGGAGGATGCACAGAGAGACAACCATTCAGCACACTGTGTCAACGCAGTACGTTGACCACAACACCTCACTGAGTAAGGATGCATTCTGCTGAGAACCAACAAGACGCAGCTTTTACCCTGGGATAATCCTGACAACATCGTCAGTCAAGACATAGAGGCTCATGTACGACAGTTCGGATATCTTTCGCTGTTAGTTTTTGTTCTGATTGGTGGACCAGCCAACATCATCAACATGGCCGTGTTCTATAAACAAGGTCTTCAGGATCGTGTCAACCTCTGTCTCTTCATGCTGGCTATGTCGGATGAGATCTATTTGATCTCCTGTATGTCTCTTCATGCAGAGAACATCTATCTGTACATCAGAGGACAAGTGGTAAAAGACTCTGGTGAATAAGTTCATGGCCAACAATAATCTGACTGTCTTCCTAGGCTCTGGGTTTTGTTTCGTTTATTCTCTCTGCCATCATTGCCTGTGAGAGATGTTACTGTGTCCTCAGACCCCTGAAGTACCAGACTCTTCTCCGCACCAGAACAATGGCGTTGATGATTGCTGCAATTTATGTGTGTGTTTACACCTTGGCTTTTATGGTATCTTACAGACACTGGATGAATTGTGTCTACGATCCCGTCACTGGTGAAATGATGACACTGTTCACTGGAGGGGGATTCTACATCAGCCATAAACAACTTGTGGACTTTTTGGACAGTTTTGTAATTGGAGTTGGGTTTCAAGGAAGCACTATCATACTGGCAGCGGCAGCAAACCATAACTACTATTGTGAAGCTTCGTCAGATCGTGAAATGGAGGACTGAAACATCATCCTCACTCTCCACCCGGGAAATTGCGCTGACCAAAATGCTGGTCTGCAATTCTGTGTTCTTCCTCATTTGTATTTCCCCTGGCTTTTTTGCTCGCATCGCCTCTTTCTGTTTTTTGCCTAAGATGAGACCCGGAGGACGCCACCACAATTTCTATCTGATCACGCTGTGGCTGATGCAAGTGTTTGTCTTTGCCAATTCCTCGTTCAATATCTTTATCTATTTTATCATGGGATCGCGTTACAGGGAAACTTGCTTGACATTATTATCCATAAAATCATGTCGAATGAAAGGGAAATGCTAACATGGTCCTTGTTTTAGATATAAGCTTCCCATAACTTTTTTTCTTCCAGTGACCTGCTCCGTGATTTTATTTCATGTTATATTACCCCCACGACCCCCCCCCCCCCCTCCCCCCCCCCCCCCCCCCATCCTTTTATCATCTGTTGTAAATGCCAACGTTAAAAATCCATGGTTAACATACTTATTTTTGCGGACTTATTATCGGTCATAGTGAATTAAACAAACCCACATGCAGGTACTTATTGGACAGGGTTCTTTCGAGCAACTTCGGACACAAAAGACCTGCTTTTGTTGTTTGTTTGTTTTTGCACGATTGCATTATTTCTTTTTTTCTCTTGTCAGTGCTGAGGTGGGCAATTAGGATAGTTGGGTGGGGGATGTATGTGTGGAAGGTTTAGGAGCGTGGCAGTGAATGGTCAACAGTCCTAAAACGGACATTCTAGTGTCTCAGCATTTGCATAATGCCTCTACTGTACAAATCTGCAAACCACGTGCAGTTGTGTGTGCTCTGTTGTGGCGTAGATGCTGCTGTTTCCACTTGCTCTGCAGCTTGGCCTTAATGATGGTCCTGGATTCAGGGTAGCTGGTAGATCTGTCCATCTGCTCCTTTGTAGTGCCATCCTTTGCAGGAGTCAGCAGTCTCATTGCCAAGCACGTTGCAGTGGGGTGGGGGGGGGAGGATCCACTGCAGGGTGACTGTGTGTCTTGTGCAGAGGAAGGCGAGAGAGGAGGACAGATCGTTGTGTCCTGGATCTGTGTTGGACTGAAGGGATGCAAAATGGACATGGCGTTGGTCAGGAATACAACGTTGTGGCTGGCGTAGCTGCTGACCTCGATGTGGACTGCTGCCGTTTTCAGGACTTCGGCTTCGGCTCTGTAGTTGGGGAGGAGGAAAGGCCGGGTAGCAAGGCAGATTTTTTTTCTGCCTCCTGGATATTGTACATAGACTCCTGCCCTTCCACTTGGAATGGCATCTGCTGCAGAGCCGGCAAATGTAGACATGAGTCCAGACATCTTAGGGGAACTGAACTGGGTGTGCAGATGTTCATGGGAGAGGGACTTTCAGGGTCGCTTTGGGAATCTTTGGGGTCAACACCAGGGATGCTGCACTGGATGAGGGGAGGGGTTCGTTCGCTCCAGGCAGAGACGGCAAGACATTGGGGTATCACTTTGGAGTCATTGTCAAGGATATCTTCATGCTGCCTTTCTAGGATCCTGCTCTGGTGTACAAAGCTCCCTCTCTTCAGCCGTCCTTTTGTTGGCTGGGGCAGTCTGTCTTTCATGGGGTGGCTTTGCAACCTCTTGAACCTGGCAGCCTGGGTCAGGAGTTTGGCGTTTCTGGGATCCTCAAGGGGCTGGAGCTCTGTGATGGTTTCAAGCTCCTGAATTGGCGTAGACTTCATGACCCCTGTCATGATATAGGTAGCTTGATACTGAACCTTGCTGATCCGTTTACAGTTGGGTTTGGCCGTAGTGTCCAATGCAGTCATGCCATACTCTCCAGCTCTGGCCTGAATCTACTGGAGTACAGTATCCTGAGGGTCGTGTTGTCTGCGCCCCATGCTGTTCCTGTCAGCGTCTTTATGAAGGCAAGTCGTACTTTTGCTCTTGATTCTGCTTTCTCTTCTTACTTCTTCCACGGCAGACGACGTTTGTCGAAGGTGACTCCCAGGTACGTGGGGTTATTTTCAGCGAGCAGAGTTTGTCTATTGATACTCAGGCTGGCCTTTTGTTCTTTGGATGAGAGGCGGAAAACAGTTCAAGTGGTCTTTTTGGCATTAATTGTTGCCAGCCACTGTTTTGTCCAGCGTTCGAGAACATTCAGCGCCTGCTGTAGCCTACAGTTGGCAGTTGTGTGAGGTGTTCTTCCGAGCACCATAGGACAATATCGTATGCAAAGATGGCTCCCTGGACTTTGCGTGGCATATCTTTGATGATGTCGTTGATAAAGACGAGGAATAGGGTAGGGCTGAGGACACTCCCTTGAGGGACTCCTGTCAGTGCCTTATTCCGACTGTATGCTCCGTTGACATGGACTCGGGCCT
>JADBJO010003349.1:136511-139011 GCA_016801955.1 Conus betulinus | reverse complement strand
CAGGGACAGCAGATGTAGGCACAAGCGCTACACAGAAGTCTCAGCTGGAATGACCTACGTCGTAGGCCATATCTCAATATCAGCGTCATTCTGACCTGACCTTTGTATGTGCCCCCCTGCCCATAAATTCAAAGCTAGTGAAACTGATCCTGTAGCTGCTGTGAAATGAACCCCTGCTGCCGCATGGTTTTACATAACGTTTTGAGAATCTACATAAGAACCGTCCCCGTCTCCTCCTGCTTTGTGTCCAGCTGGACGAAGTCTGAGACTGGTGCCTTGCCTGTTGAAAAGGAGTGTGATTGCTGCTGTAACCTCCCATTTCCGCTGACTCCGACATGGGGCATGTATGCAATGGGGCCAGTGTCAATGAAGGTGGACATTTCCAAGCATTGTTGAAAAAAAATGTGCCCATTTATCCAGAATTGCTTATTTCTCTTCCATTAGGAAAAAAAAATGGCTTCTCTGAACAGTAGTGATATTCTAGACGGATTGAGACCACGGTATGGTCTTTAGGGCGTCAAAAGTGCTCACAGTTTATCATGTTCGCACATTGATGTATCTCTTACTTTTTTGTTTTCTTTTTTCAATGCCTGCATCTCTCCGAGCTTTGCCTACTCCCTGATTTTGCTGAAGTTGCAGGCCACCATCACAAAGCCAGAGGCACTGTCTTAGTGACAGACACCTTTCTTTGCACGCTTGGCACCACAGCTTCAGAATTTGCTCACTAATTGCATAGGAACTGTTGTGCTATCTACATGTATTCTGGATCAGATAAATGATTTTGGTACTGCTTCACGTCACCAAATACCACCCAGTCCATGTCTACCACGAAAACACCAACGTGGTGCTTGTTTTTAGCCAGTTATGCAGACCCTCACTGAGGTTCTGTCGAACAGAGTGCCTCTCCAGCCAGCTTGCTGAAAGTTAGTAGCTTGTTTTCACTTTGGATGGCTCTTGGGCTTGACGTGCATGCTGAATCTGACAAAATGAGTCTGTACTCTGTCCAGCCGTCTGTGCCGCACGTGCCCTTCGCAACTCTGACATTCTGTCGGTCCCTTCTCCTGGCGATGATGTGGTCAGCGACATGCCTGAGACCGATGTGACTGTTGGGCAGACGGAATACTTTGATGGCGGTCATGGTTTACACACATCGTCAGCAGCAGATGGCCATTGCTGCTGCTCTAGCCGATTCCATCGACTGAGTGACCTCCCATCTCAGAAAAGTTTGTGTCTTCATGGTAAAGTCACCAAAATGCGTGATATATTTCTGAAGAAAAGCATCCATTTCACAATGGATTTGGAAAAAAAAAAACCTGACAAATGGTAACAGACCTATACATTTCCTTAGAACCGTCAGCTATGAATTTTCCTATAAATATTTAAAGTTAGCATATTGAAAGACGAAAAATTAATTACATCAAAATATTCGTCTTGAAGTTATGTGGCATAGAATGCATGGCATTCAGGTTTTCTTAGAGTTCTATTCCAGCGGATGATTTTATTTCCTCAATGAATATCAAAACCTGATTTACGAAACCATCTATTTAATGTTAACATGTCCATATTTTAGACAAGCATAATTAGTTTGTGGTCAGATCTTCGCTCTCAGAATCATAGGGTGTCCTTTCAATCGACTGAGACTATTTTGTTTGAGACAATTCTAAAATTCACAGGGGGGGGGGGGGGGGGGGGGGGGGGGGGGGGGGGGGGGGGGGGGGGGGGGGGGGGGGGGGGGGGGGGGGGGGCAAAGGGGGGCAAACAAACAAACAAATTGATTAAAAACCTGATAAATGTTTTAATGCACGACACAAAACAAGACAAGAAATTTTCGGCAATAAGCCTTCCTCAGCGACAAAACAATGAAAACAGTACAGACATTAACATGCACAATACTCCCCTTGTGAAGCCAAAGTGGTGAATGAAGTTGAAAGAGGGGCAGTGGGAGGGGAAGGTGAGTGAGTGGGGTGGGGGGGGTGTGTGTGTGTTGTGTGTGTGGGTGTGTTGCATATGAAAGAAATGAAACAAGAGAGAACACAATAAATGAAATACAATATGCGCCAAAAAGCATCGTAAATGACAAGGGGATGGGGGGGGGGGGGGGGGGGGGGGGGGGGGGGGGGGGGGGGGGGGGGGGGGGGGGGGGGGGGGGGGGGGGGGGTGAGAAAGGGGGTCAGCCGCCTAAAGTACCCGACCCAAAAGTCTGACCCTAGGGTAGGTTGCCCTACCCAAGCACCAAGGGGTGAGAGGGCCAACGGGGAGAACCCCCCGGGAAAAAAAAAAAAAAAAAAAAAAAAAACCTAGCCAGATGAAGCTAGGAGCTGCAGGGCTCGCCCCCCCCCCCCCCCCCCCCCCCCCCCCCCCCCCCCCACCCCCCCCCCCCCCCCCCCCCCCCCCCCCCCCCCCCCCCCCCCCCCCCCCCCCCCCCCCCCCCCCCCCCCCCCACCCCCCCCCCCCCCCCCCCCCCCCCCCCCCCCCCCCCCCCCCCCCCCCCCCTCCCCCC
>JADBJO010003349.1:126511-129011 GCA_016801955.1 Conus betulinus | reverse complement strand
AGCCTTGGTTATGTCAAAAAATGTAGCCAGGACACATTTACGTCTTGCAAATTGTTTCTTTATATTTGTTGATAATTTCACTAATATCTCTGTAGTAGATCTCCCTTTACGAAAGCCAGCTTGATTAATAGGAATGATGTCATTTTTTTTTTTTTTCACAGTAATGTGCTAGTCTATTCAAAACAATTCTTTCTGATAGTTTACAGACGTGTGATGTTAATGCTATAGGTCTGTAATTTTTAGGATTTCTCGAAGACTTTCCTTGTTTATGAACTGCGGCAACAATTGTCTGTTTCCATATTTTGGGCATGTTGCTACTATACCAGCAAGTACTTAGCAAAGCATGAAGAAAAACTACAAGATTTGCAGGTAAATTCTTAAGCATCTGATTAGATATTGCATCTAAACCACCCGATGATTTCCTTATTGGAATGGCTCTAATGGCTTCTTTTACTTCATGTACAGTTATAGGAGCATTAATGTTAATGCTATTATCTGGTGGTGGATCATCATATGTTATATTACTTTCTTCTTTTTCTCTGTAAGTTCGGTCAGTGTTTGTTAGACCCTAGGACGGCTGACATCAGCGAATAAGTTTACAAAAACTTTTGCTTTCTCTTTAGCAGTGGGCAGATTATTATTATCTATCTTTATGGGATACTGTGGTGATGTCAATCCATTTTTTCATAGCTTTCAGTTCTTCCCATACCTTTCCCATATCCTTACAATGTTTTACTTCAGAGTTACAGAAATCATTCCAGTGTTTCAATTTTGCATATTCTATTGCATCATCACTTTCTTTACCCGTCTTTTTCATTTTTTCATGATTACTTGCTGATTTTTTTTTTTTTTTTTTTTACAATATGTCTTAAATCTTTCTTTTTTCTTGTTATTTGCGCGTTCACGTTCCTTGTTCCACCACACACATTCCATTGTGTTTTTTTTTAAATTTTGTGTTTTTTTTAATTTTGGGATCGATTTATCTGCTGCTGTTAGGATAAATTTACAGAATTTATCATACTGATTGTCTATATTTTCTTCAGTAGAATAATCTAAATCTATGTTTTTAAGGATGTCTTTGAAGAGTGACCAATCTGCACACTTGTAATTATACTTTGGAATAACTTCTTCGGTGTTTTTCTTCTTCTGCTGCTATGTTATTTAAAGATACTATGATTGGAATATGATCTGATCCTAAAGAGTCATCTCCCATTCCCCACACTGCGTTGACTACCAATGATGGAGATACAAAAGTTAAATCAATGGCTGAGGGATTGTGGTTAGATATATCTGGAATACGAGTTATATTTCCATTATTCCGTATGTAAAGAATAGAATCCGCTATGTTATCTAACAAACGGTTATTTAAATATAGGAACAACTCTTATCCCAGAAAGGGGCATGTGCATTAAAATCACCCCCAATACCCCACTTATCCATTTGGTCTTGGAACCCTTTCAACCATTCAGTGTTCTTATTATCAGGACCTTTTGGAAGATAAATTGAAGCAACATTAAGAATCAAGGATGAAGTGGACTTAACCATAGCTGCACAGCATGACACAGAGGAAACATTATACACTGGTGGAGTTCTTTCACAAAAGTCCAGGTCTTTACGTACATAAATGGCTGTTTGCACTCTGTCTCACATTGTTCGTAAACCGGAGGGGTGGCGAAATCCAGGTAGATATGATAATTTATGACAGCTCACATTTAAAGATTGTAGTAATAAAACATGAAACTTATTTGTTACTAGATATTGATTTAAGTACGATAGATTTTTTGTTATAGAACGACAATTCCACTGTAGAAATGTAATGTTTGGCTTTTTATGTGCTTTCATTTATATACCACAACAATTTATCATTTAGACATCAACTATCTTAGAGATGACTATAGATGAAAACAGAGAATCTTGATGATTGGCTGTAAACAGCTGAGAGTCAAGTACAACCAGTTTAGCAGAACAAGGAAGTGGAAAAGGTGGAGGATGAAAACCTTGGCAACTGTAACGAAAGGTTGCGGGTCTCCTCCGTGGCTTTTCCCAAAACATTCCATGCAGGTGTTTGCCCAGGGTCCTCGCGATGGTGCTCGCTCCTCTGGTCGTGGGGTGAACGTTGTCAGCTGTCAGGACTCTGCTGTCTTCCATCCTCAACTCGTTAAAGGAGACGAAAGTAATGTCGTTTTCTGTCTGTAGTATCTGTCTTGTCATTGCGTTGAACAGATCTTTCTTAATGTCTAGTGTTTTATTTTTTTGACAGGAGCCACTTGACTTACTACGATCTTGGCCTTGGGAAATTGTCCTTTGGCCTCCTTGTGGCATTCTGCATTTCCGTACTGCATTTCTCCGGATCTTTCCCTTCAAATCGTTCACTCCTACATGCAGAACTACGCAATCGGGTTCAGGATTCAGAGATACTTTTGTTTCCTTCAGAGCGCGTGTGCGCAATGCTCAGTCTGATAAGCTTTTCTCTTTTTGCCACCTGCAGACCGTATGGCAG
>JADBJO010003349.1:104011-119011 GCA_016801955.1 Conus betulinus | reverse complement strand
CACATTCCCTCATCACGACAAAGGCAACGGAATCAATCCAATAACTTATCATAGCATGCATTCCAAGAGTGCATCCAGATGCTGCAATAATCCAAGGAATACAGTACACGGAAAATAGTCTGTCCGGAAAAAAAAAAAAAACAAACAAAAAAAAAAAAAAAAAAAAAAACAAAAAACAAAAACAAAAAAAAAAAAAAAAAAACTTAGAAGCTTCCAACATTTCTAGTCCCCATAAATTTCATAGCTTACTATCCAAAAGACTGTCTTGTGGATAGTATTATTTTCGAAATTAGTTAAAGGCAGTTTTATCCAGAGCAAACAGTTCATGATTTCTACACACACACACACACACACACACACACACACACACACACACACACACTCACACACACACACACACACGCGCGCGCGCGGGGCGCGCGCAGGCGCGGGCGCGCGCGCGCGCGCGCGCACACACACACACACACACACACACACACACACACACACACACACACACACACACACACACACAAAATACCTGGAACAAAATGGAGTCACAGTTATTCCATGTGTGGATTAGAACATTCATCGACAACACGCATTACTGAACACACGGAAACTTTAATTGATCATGTTTACGTCACCTCAAGAGCAAATACTGTGGAAGTATGTTCTGTGCAAACTGGATGCAGTTATCATTCATCTGTTTTGTTTTACATGGATGAAGAAAGGTGTAAAAATTCCTTAGATGGGACGTAAGGAAATCTTTTACAGATCTTTCACACACTTTGACAAAAATGCCTGTCTTGATGATTTACTGTCGTCGGGCATAGACTATGTTTATCAGACAAGATAAGATAAGAAATAGGCAATGGTATGCATAAAAGAGATCAAAGGATAAAAAAAAGAAAACAAAGAAACAAAGTGAATTCCATGAAACGAAAAGCGAAAAAAAAAAAATCTTGATTTATCATTATCTTCTCAGAATTCAAAATCGATTTGGAAAGCTATAAATTTTTAACTAACGGTAAATGAAACTCTAAAGTTAAGAATCAAATAAAAGATATTTCACAAGAAGGTTTGGACTTTCATTTTGCAAATGTTGCTAAGGACATTTAAATTAAATGATGAAACAAACCAAAATGATTTATATAAACTAAAAAATACGACTGTTCTAAAAACATCTCAACTTTCACTATACCATCAATTTCAGTAAATGAAGTGTGTTATGGGCTAGTATGTCTAAAACAATTTGAAACACCAGGTTTAGATGGAATTGATGGAAGGATACTGAAAATTGTCTCATCTGCTACCTCTGATACACTCACCTATATTCATAAATTAAAACAAACAAACAAACAAAAAAATCTCATATTTAAACAAGACAGAGTCATACCTTTGTACAAAAATGGTGACTGCACCAACCCCTCTAACTATATACCTATTTCAATACTACCACTTTTGTCAAAACCACTTGAAAGACATATTCAAAGAAAATTGTATTCTCACATTAAGCATTATGATTTGATTCATGAAAACCAGTCAGGCTTTAGAGAAAATCACTCCTCCCATACGTCTCTTATACCACTTACTAATCATTGCATATCAAATATGAATAATAACGATTTTACTGGAATTCTTTTTGTCGACTTTGCTAAAGGCTTTGATGTTATAAACCATCCCCTTCTCATTTAAAAAAAAAAAAAAAAAAAAAAAAAAAAAACTCGCGCACTATACGCTATCGAACCAGGCCTTAGACTTTATTGGACCTTTTCTTACTGATCGTCAGCAACTTGTTGAAATTTGTAGCAGACGGTCAGAATTACTCGATGTGGAGTATGGTGTTCCACAGGGATCAGTATTAGGACCTCTCCTATTTTCTATTTACCTAAATGATTTGCCTTTATACATTGACTGTGGTTGTGAAATGTTTGCTGATGACACTTCATTACAGTTCAGCAGTGATAATCCTATGATGATAGTAAATAACCTTCAAAACAACATCGACAGATTGATTAAATGGACAGAATTGAACCACATATCCCTGAATGCAAATAAAACAAAATGTATTAATGTAACTACACGGCAAAAAAACGGCAGAATATGAGGTCCCCGTTCACAGCACTATATGTCAATGACCAAAGATTTGAGGAGGTAACATCTCATAAAGTACTAGGGGCTATTCTTGATGACTTAACGTGGTACGACCACATTACTGACCTTGAAAAACGTTTTTTTTTCTAAAATGATTATCAATTATCAACAATCAAAAAAAAAAAAATGCTGAATCTCCAGCCGAGCAAATCTTTTTTTTTTTTTTTTTTTTTTTTTAATGCACATATATTATATCTCATTGATTATGCGTGTAATTTACAGGGATAATTCTAGTGAAACAAAATCGAAACAAATCAATTGTGTACACAAGAGAGCTATAAAATTGGTACAATCAAAATCCAATTCCTTGACAGGTGATGACTATAAAAAGTTAAGTATTCTTCCATTCAAAGACAAACTCTTCTTTAATAAATGCTTATGCATGTATAAAGTAGTTAAGGGAATAGCTCCGAAGAAACTTATCCGAAACTTTGCAAATAATGAACTTAGACATGTTCACAAAGTTTCGTTTCCTAGACCCCGTAACAATCTTTACAAATCTAGCTTCATATATTCTGGAGGAACGGCATGGAACAATTCATCTTCTTCTTTAAAAACGTGTCCTTCTAAACTAGTGTTTAAAAAAGCATGAAAAAGTATTTGATGGACAAATTATAAAGTAATGTATGATTATCTCTCTCTCTCTCTCTCTCTCTCTCTCTCCTCTCTCTCTCTCTCTCTCTCTCTCTCTGTCTGTCTGTCTGTCTGTCTGTCTGTCTGTCTGACTGTCTGTCTGTCTGGTATGCCTCTCTTTCTGTCTGTCTGCCTGTCTGCCTATTGGTTTCTCTGTCAATGCTCTCCTGCTCTCTCTCCTCTCTCTCCCATTCTCCCTCTCTCTGCCTCTCTCTCTCTCGTTCCTCATTCTCCTCTCCCCCTCCTTCTCTCTCTCTTCCGCACGCTCCTTCTCCTCTCCCCTCCCCCTCCCCCTTCCTCTCTCCCGAATCTCTCCTCTCCCTTTCTCTCTCTCTTTCTCCTCCTCTCGCTCGCCTCTCTCTTCTCCTCTCCTCCTCTCCTCTCTCCTCTCTCTCCTCCTCTCTTCTCTCTCGCTCCGTCTCGTCATCTCTCTCTCTCTCCCTCCTCTTCTCCTCCTCTCCGCTCCTCTTCCTCGCTCTCTCCCTCTCCGTCTCTCTCTTCCTCTCCCCTCTCCTCTCTCACTCTCTCCTCTTCTCTCTTCTCCCTCTTCTCTCTCTCCATCTCCGCTTCTCGTCCCTCTCTCGCTCTCCTCCTCCTCTCTCTCCTCTCTCTCCCCTCCCTCTCTCCCCAGTCGTCCTCTCTCCCTGCCTCTCCCTCTCTCCTCTCCTCTCCTCTCTCTCTCCGTCTCTCTCATCTTCTCTCCGCTCTCGCCTCCTCTCCCTCGCTTCTCCTCTCCTCGACTCATCCCTCCTCCCTCTCTCCTCTCTCTCCTCTCTCCCTCTCTCCCTCCTCTCTCTCTCTTCCCATCCCTCTCCTCTCTCTCGCTCTCTCTCCTCGTTCTCTCCCTCTCTCTCCCTCCCTCTCTTCTCGTCTCCTCCCCTCTCGCCTCTCCCCTCTCCTCTCGCTCCCTTCCTCTCCTCCTCTCCCCCTCCCCTCTCTCTCCCCTCCTCGTCCTCTCCTGCTCTCTCTCTCTCTTCTCTCTCTCTCTCCCCTCTCTCCCTCTCTCTCCCTCTCTCCTCCCTCATCCTCTCCTCTCTCTCTCCCTCTTCCCTCTCGCTCTCTCCTCTCTCCCTCCTCCCGATCTCCCTCTCTCTCCTGATTCTCGTCCTCTCCTATTCTCTCGTCTCTCTCCTCGTCTCTCCGTTCTCGTCTCTTCATTCTCGCTCTCTCTCCTCTCTCTCTCTCCCCCTCTCATTCTCTTCCTCTCTCTCCTCCTTCTCCCTTCTCTCTCCTTCTCTTCTCTCCTCCTTCTCTTCTCCATTCCACTCTCTCTCTCTCTCTCTTCCTTCTCTCTCTCTCTCTCCTCTCTCTCTCTCCACCTCTCTCTCTCTCTCTCTCCCGCCTCCGTCTCCTCTCCCCTCCCTCTCCTCCTCTCTCTCTCTCCCCTCCTCCCGCTCTCTCTCTCTCCCCTCCCCCTCCTCTCCTCTCGCTCCCTCCCCCTCCCCCTCTCTCCTCCTCCCTCTCTCTCTCTCTCTCTCTCTCGGCCTCCCCCCTCTCTCCCCCTCTCTCTCTCCTCCCTCCGAATCCCTCTCCTTCTCCTCTCTCCCCTCCTCTCTCTCCTCTCTCTCTCTCGTCCTCCTCTCTCTCTCTCATCTCTCTCTCGTCTCGATATCCTTCTCTCATCGTCCTCTCCCACTCGCTCCTCTCTCATCCTCTCTCTCTCTCCCCCCCTCTTCTCTCTCTCTACTCCCTTCTCATCTTCCTCTCCTCCTCTCTCTCCTCCCTCTCCTCCCTCCTCTCTCTCCTCCTCTCGGTCCCATCCCTCCTCTCTCTCCTCTCTCTCTCTCTCCCCTCTTCCTCCTCCTTCCCCTCTTCCATCCCTTCATCTCCTCTCTCTCGTCCTCTCCTCCCATCCTCCATCCGTCCCTCTCCCTCTCTTCTCCCTCTCTCCCTTCTCTCTCATCCCCTCCCAACCGAAGGTCTCCTCCTCATCTCCTCATCTCTCTACTCCCTCCTCTCTCGTCATCTCTCTCATCCTCTCCCTCTCCCTCTACCTCCTCTCCATCAACTCCCCTCCCTCCCCCTCCTCTCCCGTCACTCTCAGGGACCACCGCCTCACTCGCTCTTCCACTTCTCTCCTCGCTCGCCTCCTCCTGTGTGTGTTTGGTTGCCATGTGTGTTTGTGTGTGGTTTGTGTGTGTGTGTGTTGTGTTGGTGTGTCTCTGTCTGTCCTGTCTGTCTGTCTGTCGTCTGTCTGTCTGTCTCTCTCTCTCTTCGTCACCGATCTCACCCCCTCCCCCTCCTCCAACTCCCCCCTTGCTCTTCTCCCCTCTCTCTCTCCTTCTCTCTCCCTCTCTACTCGCAGCTCTCTCCTCTCTCTCTCCTCTCTCTTAGCACTGATTTTTTGTGTCTGGAGATATTGTCGCGCTTTCATACAGGCTTATATACTGTCTTTGGTGCTCCCTGTGAGATTTCCTTTATCCACCTATCCCTTCCGCTCGTTTTGGCGGATTCAGATTGAATATATTCCAGCCTTTTCAAATGTAGGCATTTGTTTATGCGCAGTTTTCCAGAGTTGATTTTTTTTTTAATGCACAGCGCGTCGTTAATGCAGACGATTTCTTCCGATTCCCATCTGACCTGGTCACCAAAACGCTTGTTGTTGTTGTTTTTTTTTTTGTTCTCTTTGTTTGCTTGTTTTGTTTGTTTAAACTGGCTCTGTAAACCTTTGACCCTGCTTTCTGATAAGTCAATTGGGCTTGCTTAGAATCCGACTCCTCATCGTGAGTGGAATGGGGGCAGACGCTCCGTCATCAAGTGGCCTAAGTCTGGCCTGTTGTCTTCTTTCCCATCTTCTTTCACACTGCGACACTACCCTTTCATCAAGACGAAGAGTCACACTTTCCAAGATCACACCCTAAAAAACAACGTCTCCTACCCCCCAAAGTGTAACTACTCTCCCTTCTTCAGTTTTTTTTCAAATTAACCATAACCTACCATTCCATATTCAGGAGTCAAGGGGCCAAATACTTCTCACTGTCTCCGGAAACATCCTAAAATTAAAAAAAGCAGTATAAGTTACTTTGCGGTTCATTTTTACGGTATTTATGCAACTGCAGGCACCTGACCCCTAAAACATGTACTCCTTCGCCAAATTGCACAAGCCTCAATCTTGCCTTTGCTAGGTTACTTCTCTGCTGGCATGATAAACAGGTTTTTGTTCACTTCACTTGAAAGGCATGTGTAATAGGCAACAAACACATCATAAAAAGGCCATGAAGTGAAATAAAAACATACCCCCTCCCACTCGCTCCTTAACCGATCAGAAAGCATAAGCAGATAGACCAAAAGTCGGATGCAAACATGTGGGGTATTTGTATTATGATTATGATTCCAATTGTAATTACTATTCTGTTGGTGTAATCCATTCTATGCTAAGACATAACGACGTGGGGTGCATAACAACATATCTGTAAACCTGGTAACCCTCGCTGTGCTTGTGTTTGGTGTCTTTTGGAAATAGTATGATAATCTGGATCATCAGTAATCCTGTAGGTGTCTCAGGCATCCTGTGTAGTGGTTCTTCCAAGTGTGACCGCTCTGATATGTTAATGGTTGATGTTTCTGTGACCAGAGAATTTGATGTACCAAGAATTAACTACCCCTGTGTGCCTTGGCCCCACGATAAGTGTTGGCAAGTGAACAAACACCGTGTACAGGCCACCATGCCTTGAATGTAAATACTACACAATCAAGATAGTATAACGAAAAGATCAGCAACTCACGTAAAGCGAAACATCTAGAGTTGAAACTCTACGGGGATGGCTGGTCGAGCGGCGCCGGGAACGGTCACCGAGGGTGACACCGAGAACTAAAGACTCAACATGATGATACTTGCGACACACGTGCTTACAAGAATCACGATGGTGAGCGCGATCCGTTGTTACAGGATCGAACGGATTAACGCCATCCCACGGTAAGACAGTAGTAGAGACACAATAGTAAATGGAAAAGTGACAACGGGACAGCATGGGTGGTGTACGTGGCATGTTAGGCTAGGAGAAAGGGAGTGTGGTCTCAGGAGTCTGAAGGGGGATAGTGAGTAAGCCGATAAGCGTAGTTGAGCGACTCAGATGGCTACAAATATCAAGCTATGAACGGATATCATTACTATAGAATGGGGTAGATCACGTAGCAGAGAGGATGTGGAGTAACGCGAGACAAACTGCTGGCGCGGAAGTGAAATTTTGGGTCAAGAATAAAATGGATGAAGGTTGAGATGACAGGCAAAGACGGGAATAGAAGACAGGCGGAGGGGAGAAAGCGGCGTAGAGGAACAAGCAATGACACGACTACAGAAAATGCAGCAGGGTGATGAGCAGACGAGACACCACTTCATGAACACTTCAGGGGCGTGCGGGTTGGCTCGGGTGTGCGGGGTGAGTGACAATTATGAATATATGACCTTCTGAATGCTAGAGGGAATAAGGGAACGTTGTGTCGCTAGAGGGAGGTACTGGGAGTCGAAAAAAAAAAGGAGGGACGCGCGGGAGGGGTTGGGGGGGGAGATACGGCTGTAAGAGCTGAAGGGCTGAGCGGTGGTGGTGAACATTGGTCGAAAAACAGGACGTGAAACTATTGTATGAGCTGATACACTGGGGGCAACGAGAGAGAATATTCCTAAACACCCGTCGACGGCACAGAAAAAAAGATTGAAGTGGGCGGGGTGAACATCATGTTCGCGCTCATAGGAGACGGGGAATAGACAATGCAGGGGACCAGTCGGGGAGGGCGGCATGCACAATAGTGACTAAAGTGGTTGTAAAAGAGCAGGAACTTCATGGGAAGTAAACGGCCAAGTGCAGTACAATAAAACGAAGTCTGATAACGAGACATAGGCGGACACGGCCACTGGAATAACATTATTAGTGGACATCGGAATAACAGAAAAGATAGGACGAAAAAACAAAAGAAAAGAAGGAGGAAACTAGAAAAAGAGGACAATAGCATACGGCGAGGTGGTGCGCGACGCTAGGTAATATGGCCACAGCCATGAACATCATTCTTAGGGAGGGGCATGAGACGTGAGATAGATATGCGCGGCGAGGAAGCTCGGGGGAGGGAAATCGGGGGGTAAATAAAAAAATACGCGTTGTGTGTCATATATGGGACAAGGAGAATGCATGTTGATCAGCCACAGCGCGGCGGAACCGACAAATAGAAAACAAACACGGCGGTGGCAAAGGAGAGGTGGGGTGAAGGGCATGCGGTCCAAGAAGAGGACGGTGTTCGAAACGCAATAAAGGAAGGAACATACAGGATATCGACGTAGGCGAAGGGGGAAGAGGGGATCCGGCGATAGGAAGAAGGGCACGGGGTAGGGAAAATCTAGGTTGGTTGCAAGTTTGGAACAAAAGGTGAAGTGCGATTGAGACGGAACGTATGTATAGGGATGGGGGGGGGGGGGGGGGGGGGGACAACCCCCTAGGGAACCACCACTGTGTATAGGGGCAGCCAATACATCAGTCCCTTCCTTCTTCCAGATACTAGAGTGTGTATCCCCTTTTTAATAATGGGGTGTTCCACTATTTATTAAAGTCCCACTTGAAAAATAGCTGTAGATCTCGTGGGCCATTAGGTTCCTTTCCCCCCTTTGCACACGGAAAAGTGCACATCCTGTTTACCCACAACCATATATGAATGTTCCTTGAAGCCCCCCTGGGTGGGCCTTACGAACTACCACTCTAAGGGCCTTTTAGCATCACCTATCAGGTGCAAATTTGAGACATGGTGGAGAGATAGAACAGGAAGCAGTGACCCGAGAGATAAGAAAGGAAAGACATAATAGTCAGGTCCCGGCGGTGCCTGAAACAGGTCGATTTCACCCTATCGGTGACTGAGATCGAAAGGGGGGAGGGGAGTCGCCAAAAAAGGTGTGAGCAACGAGGTTTGGGATTGTGATCTCCAAGGACTAATGACAACAAGATCCGTCAAAAGAAATGATTTAAGCTAATGTGGGGTATAGGTCGACGAGAATAGAGAGATATAGGTGCGAGAATCACCCCGAGCGAAGAATCACTCACTTACACCTTAACCCCCCGCCACCCCCCCCCCCGAGGAAAACCCCCCCAACCCCGCCCCGCGGGGGCCCCACCCACCCCCCCTCCGGCCCGCCCCCCCCGCGCGCCCTGGTGGTTTGTGCAATCAGCCCCTCCTTGCTCGTTGCTTGTGCCGTTGTTCGCACCAAGCAAACATGATGGCCAGTAACGTTACGACTTTTTTTTTTTCCGCCTTGGAACTTTCCCTCTGGCTGGACGCTCTGCTTCCTCACCCTCCCCTCATCCATGGTTTTTCCTTATTAGCAACCCACGCCATTGAAGACAATGCTTATGGTTCACGGTTCTCATAACCTTAGTGTTTTGACAATGGTTGGCGAATAGGGTATACTGAAGAGAACGTTGGGGGTTGCAGCGGGTCTTTTGTAGGTTAAGGCAATTTTAAATGCCCAGGGCCATGGCCACTTTAAAGGAAAAGCACATCGATTCTTAGGATACGTGTATGAATTTACTCACGAATAATGCCATTGAAACGTTTCGCATTTGCAGAAGGTTTGATTCGTCTTCCTTGGTACTTAAGGCCGAAGTGCCGTGACATCGATACAAAATCCCCCCCCCGCCCGATCGGCCCCGCGAAATCGCCGATCCGCCCCCCCCAGTGCGCCCCCTGGGTTATCACTGGCAGCACACGTGGGGGGAAAGCGTTGCACAAGCTGTCATGAAAACGGGTCATACATGCCGACTGACACAGATTCAACCTGCATACGCTTAGTGTTTACGTACACATGTTTGAGTAGTCTTGGTCAGTGGGCTGAATCGCTAGTGCAGCAAACCTGGTCTACCATTTTCTGATTAGCACATGCAAGATGTGTGGTCATACTCGTTACACTGTGACAGCGAAACTGGTGCACTCTTCTGGTTTGTTTCCTCTGCAAAGAGATCACAGTGTCTTTGGGCCAGTCAAACGTCCTAACTCATCTCCAAAGCGTGTCACTGGAATTGACAAAATACTTCTTACGGTCTCTCAGGCGGTAATGAAATACCATTGTTGCTCGTTTACATTCACTACGTGCTTTTTTTTCCTAGGTGTAGAGTCAACCTTTTCCTGATTTCTCTGACATGACTACAAAAGTCTTCACCACTGAAAAAACGACTCCCTGGAGCTTGTCCTTTGCCTTCAACACTTCTATCTTCAGTTTATTGAGGGAGAAACAAACAAACAAACAGAACAATAAACAAAAAAATTAAAAAAAAAAAAAAAAAACGCTTCTGGCAGTCATGGGGGAATCAGGTTTAGAACTTAGCCAATGAACCCTGTCAAAAAACCACACCACGTGACAGGCCGAGCTTGTCAGTGAAAAGGTCCTTACAATTCCTTCACACTTGGACAGTGTCTCGTTGTCACTTCTCAGTAAGCCATAGAGAATGAGATTTATTATGAACATTTTGGAAAGATCTTCTTCTGCATTGCAGTGCGTGTGTGTGTGTGTGTGTGTGTGTGTGTGTGTGTGTGTGTGTGGTGTGTGTGTGTGTTGAGTGTGTGTGTAGTGTGTGTACATTTCGTATGTGTCTCCTGAAGGCTGGCCTTCTTATGCCTGCTTAGATATTGCAAATGACGTTGGTTTACTTCAAGAGGAGATTAATGACTGCATGCTTGAAATATGATACTGTGTGTGTGATCCATTTGCTGTGATTTGAACAGCTGAACGGCAAATTTCCCCGCTGATATTTTTTAGATGAAAATTAATTTGGCACTAATATCGAAAGTCGCTCTAAATATTCCAATAAAAATTCAGCTGACCTAAAACCAAATCATTACAGAAGAAGTTTCTTAAACATATGAACTTATCTTGGATTGTATATGCTGAATAGTGTATTTGAAAGAGACCTTGATGGACATTGCACGCCTGTGTCTCAGGCTGGAAGTGTGTTAGTGATTATTTATATCTATCAACGGAATTGCTCTTCTTTCTTTCTTCATCTTGCAGGATAGAAGTTTCAAAGGGAAAAAAAGAAATGCAAGAATCTAATCAATAACCACTTGAAATTTAATTGAATGTGAAGAGTTGGACATCTAAAAAAGGTATTTTGAAAAAAAAAAATGTGTCGAATAGTGAATTAACACATTCTTATTGAGAATCAACATTTGTTTGAAGCGTGAAGCTCCCTTGATCATGCATTCTGATCTGACTGATCATAACTACAATGAAGCTCTGAATGTTATGTTTGAAATAAAAACTGTCACTTGTATTGCGTCTGCATGAAGAAAACGAATTAATATTGGGAATTTAAGTAAAGACAGTGACTGGCATGATAAAAGAATGTAAATCGAGTAAGCAAGAGGACAACAGAAATGAATAACAAGTCTTTCAGGAAACGAAAAATACAGCCAACAGTGATGATTATGTAGGAAGAGAATATAAACATCTTCTACAACGAAAAAGAAAATGAGCATCGTCAGTTATTTCATTGTGGATTAACTGGGTTTACAAATAATCAAAAGCAATACCGGGAAAATATTATAAAATTTCTGTTGAAAGAAAGCAAATGAATATCATTGCAAGGCTTGACTGGTTTGAACATTTTTAAGGTCTGCTTTAAAAGTCTGCATGATTTTAACATACAAGATACATGAATATGACAAAAGTGTGCCACCTTATGTGCATCTTCCGACTATCTTAAAACAAGTATACTATGAACAAGGACGTATGTGCATTGAATCCCAGCTAATTGAATCGAACGCTTTCTCTATGTCAGTGTTTACTGAACCCCCACTAACTTGTGTTCATTTAAGCAAACAGTTATGTTATAAATGAGTCTAATGTTAACCACTACACACTTATTATTTTTAAAAACCTGTTTGGTCCTCATTGATGAGACCAGCTAACACATTGTTAAGCAGTTCAACATACACGTTGGGTGACTATAACCATTTTGTTTTGTTCAAGGTATGCACAATCTATGGGCAACTGTTGCCAGTACAGGGAAAGGCACTGAAAAAGGTCTCCCTTTAACACTGTATCAATATCAGTGTCTCTTCCTTCTGTCATTGCTGATATAACATGTCTGAAGCGTTCTCACATGGAAATCAATGGTTCTCTCTTCTTAAGCCTGCTTTGAACAAAACCAGGGATGACCTGGTTTCCAATTTCTTCTGCTGTTATCAGAGCCAGCAACATCAGCTACTGTGAAAGCTATCAGTTCTAACAATGGGCAAGTGAAAACAGTTAAATGTGGAACATGTGTGTGTGTGTGTGTGTGTGTGTGTGTGTGTGTGTGTGTGTGTGTGTGTGTGTGTGTGTGTGTGTGTGTGTACCCCCAGCTTCTGGATATCCTGGTCTCTTTTGATCATCTTTGCTCAACAATCCCTGTGTGGAGATTCATGTACTTCCTCATTGCCAGCAGACAGGTTGTTTTGGTATTGCTCACTAGATGTGCTCATTCACTCTATCTCATAAAGTCGGTCCTATCAGTTCCCACAATGTCCCCACCAATCTTTCGTATCTTAATAAGTGCGCTACAGGATTGGTCATCCCATACCTGATTGAACTGCTGCTTGTTCTCCGTGACACAGTCCCCATGTGCTAAGAAGCTTTGATACACCTGCAGAGCTGCCACTGGGAATATCTTCATGTTTGCCAAGGAAACGTCTCCCCACCCCATCCCGTATGATGGAAATGGTCGAATACACCAAACAAAAGCATCTCTGCAGAAGTCGAGAGAAGACTTACTCACCTTCATCACAAGAGCACAACTAACCTACAAGGACATAGACGCACGTTTCAATTCTGTGAACAGTATGCCTCCATTTCTCAAACAGAATTCCAACATCTTCATTCGCTGTATGATTTAATTTGTTGATCATCATCATTTGAGAAAATCATCTCCAACACTTCCTTCTATTTTATTACGTGTTTTAGGTTGCCATAGATCATTGTTCCATTCTCCTCTGCAAATTACTTTGAAACATGGCAACAGACTGACCAAAACACTTTCGGTGTGAGTTTGTGTGTGTGTGGACCACACTGTTCCATTGCTTTCCCTTCATGCTATTTCTTGTTGTCTCCCTTTTGTCTTACCCCCCAAACATGATTGTGAAACTTTGCAGCTATGAACAATGTGCAATTGCAACATTGTTGCTCTGCAGTAAAGCTGCTTGTTTGGTGTCAGTATGGTGACCTCATGTAGGTGCAATCAGGATTAGTACTGGGTCAAATATTATCAGTGTATGGTCTACAGAGGACAACCTCCTGATTAAAGCCACCCCAAACTGGTGCAAAGTTGTTGTAAGGGTCACGTTGACTGGCCAAACTCCTAGCCAAACTCAGTGTGTGATTTTCTCCTAATTTCTCTGATCGCTAGGCCAATGCCAGATCTCCTGTGCTGCTTGGGCAAACACAGGTGTCTGGCTTGGAATTGTTCATAGAAGCCTCTTGAAACCCTATAAAGTCAGAGGGTTCAGGAACACATGTTGGAGCTTGCAGACTTGCACTGAATGTCCATTGAACGTTCTCGTCTGGAATTACAAACTGGCTACCGTGGAACATACTTTTTTTCCATTCAAGGTCTCCACAATGACATGGAAACATGGCAACAGAACTGACCAAAACACTTTCGGTGTGAGTTTGTGTGTGTGGACCACACTGTCCCATTGCTTTCCCTTCATGCTATTTTCTTGTGTCTCCTTTTGTCTTACCCCCCAAACATGATTGTGAAACTTTGCAGCTATGAACAATGTGCAATTGCAACATTGTTGCTCTGCAGTAAAGCTGCTTGTTTGGGTGTCAGTATGGTGACCTCATGTAGGTGCAATCAGGATTAGTACTGGGTCAAATATTATCAGTGTATGGTCTACAGAGGACACCTCCTGATTAAAGCCACCCCAAACTGGTGCAAAAGTTGTTGTAAGGGTCACGTTGACTGGCCAAACTCCTAGCCAAACTCAGTGTGGGGAGGGTTAGGCCGATTTTCTCCTAATTTCTCTGATCGCTAGGCCAATGCCAGATCTCCTGTGCTGCTTGGGCAAACACAGGTGTCTGGCTTGGGAATTGTTCATAGAAGCCTCTTGAAACCCTATAAAGTCAGAGGGTTCAGGAACCACATGTTGGAGCTTGCAGACTTGCACTGAATGTCCATTGAACGTTCTCGTCTGGAATTACAAACTGGCTACCGTGGAACATACTTTTTTTTTTTCAAGGTCTCCACAATGATACATACGCTGTCACTGAAGCGTCCAGCATAACCATAATTTGTTACACGAAGATAGTGTTTAGAATCAGGATATTGCCAGTTTCATAATATCGTTGGATAATGTCGTGGGCAATAGCAATGCCTGCACGTAGCATAGTGTCGTTGGGGACAAAATGTATAGCTGCGGGCAAAAAATGGCATTGGTGTCATCTGCAGCCTAGCTCTAACGAAAAATTTAAAGAAGCATCAGAGCTTTGGAATCATTACCCCTTTTTGTTTTTATTAACAATGTTCAAAAACCTCACGTTTTTTTCATTGCCTTAAGTAATAATAATAATAATAATAATAGTAATAATAATGATGATGATGATAATAATAATATAATAATAATAATAATAATAATAATAATAATAATAATGAATACTTATATAGCGCCTATTCTCGGCTAGAGACCAAGTTCTAAGCACTTTACAATCAACACTCGTTTACACAACGGGCTGCCTACCTGGGTTGTGCCAACTGAAGAGCTGCCAGCTGGCGCTTCATTCAGTCGTTCCCGTGTCATCCAGTCAGTATCGTTCAATTCGATCACTCATTTTCCTTACTTTCTTCATTCTTTCCGTTTCTCACTCAGGGTGCATGCTATGTGTAACGTGCCGTCCATACCAACGGCCAAACTGGCCTACTCTTCCGAATGTTGGTGATGGGATTTTACGTGTGTGCAAGATGTTATGCGTGCGTTCACACACGGAACCTCGGTTTATAGTCTCATTCGAAGGACTGTAGGGGAAATGGAGTCAGAACCAATGTTAACTCCGAGGGAAAAATCCCCCTGTACCGAAACGCCCCAGCGGAGATTCGAACCCGCAACCCCAGGATCACCAAGATTACGAGTCAGGCGCTCTACCAACTGAGCTATTCCGGCTCCCAAAGTAATACGGTGATGTTTTGTTTCAGTTAAATTTGAATTAAAATATACTCTCAAGACTGTTACTTTTTAAACCTCATGTCTGAGTCTGTATGAGTGTTTTAGGCAAAGGACAAA